>JASFAT010004319.1:0-18218 GCA_031353405.1 Baronia brevicornis
GTGTGCGGGGTGGTGGTCTGTGGTCCAGGTGCGGCGGCGTCGTGGCGCGCGTGGTGCTGGCGGCGCGAGGCGGCGCTGGCGGCGGCGCGCTGGTCGCCGTCCGGCTGCAGCGCGGCCGCGGGGGCGGGTACGGGGGGCGCGCGGGCCCTGCACGCGGCGCTCTGCCCCGGCGGGGAGCAGCTGGCCGTCGCCGCAGACGACGCCTCCGTCACGGTACCGCCCGCATGTCTCGCGATCCCGTTCTGAACCCTGGCCTATACATGTTAATCCAATGTACTTAACACGTTCCTTCCACTACCTTCCACCGCCCGTGCTGTACGGGTGTTACGAGCTATGTTTTCCCGCATCAAGTCCTAATTTTAAATGGCACCGGTATGTAACGCAACCACCCATGTACAGAATGTTAGCCAGCGCACCAGGTATCCTGGACCGGAACCCCTAAGTAATCCAAAATTTCTATAAAGTCTTGTGACTGTAAGAAGTTTCTTTATTTCTAGACTTGGAGTTGTTTATTCACATTCAAGTTATTTATAAACTACCAGCGTTTCGGTTTCACTTTTCGGTTTCGGGTGTCATGAACATCAGCACGGAGTGGTTGTTTCGAGAGGTGCGTTGATATTGTTGTATTATGCCACATTAAGTGCGGGGTGCGCGTGCGCAGGTGTGGCGGCGGGTCGGCGGCGTGTGGTCGCCGGAGGGGGCGGGGGGCGGCCGGTGGTGCGCGGCGGGGTGGCGGTCTGCGGCGCTGGTGCAGTGGTCGCCGCGGGGGGAGGCGGCGGGGGGCGCGGCGCGCCTGCTGGCCGCGGGCCCGCTGGCTCTCGCCGACCGCTGGGAGGCGGTGGTGCTGCGGCAGCGAGGTGACGTCTCGTTTCAACACGCGACCAACACGACAGTTTGGATCGTGCGCATCGAGTCCATGGACGATCATTCCTTGCACTCATAGTCGCACCGACGACTGCGCGGAGTCACGTGACTCCAGCGCCGTCACACCAGCGGCGCGCCACAAGGAGGCCACGTGGACGGGACCAGCGCCACCAGTCGGTCGGCGCCAGTGCCCTCAGTGACTGGCAATGTTCGTCCGCTGACTCTGCAATTGCATTTTTTGTGACATCTTTGTACTTTCTGTAATCCATCAGTCTCAAGACTTTTGGTCCAGTACTGAGTGTTGGTGAATGTTTTCATCGCCTTGGTTGGTCCACAATTTTTTTATTATTCTCATCAAAATTGAGTATCCCACAATTGTGGTTGCAATGGAGGGCCACTTACCGACGACATGTCACGCTGTCGTATGGTACCACTCCTCTCGCCATAACTGTGGTGTAACAGCGCCGTGTGCTTCTCTAATGAAAACTAATAGTTGTTCGTGCTGTGCTGGTGGCGCAGAGGGGGGTGGTTGGGCGGTAGAGGCGCGCGCGGCGTGCGGGGCGGGCGGCGCGTGCTGGGCGGGCGGCGACGCGTTCCTGACGCTGTCGCTGCGACTGCTGGCCCCCGCGCGCGCCCTCACCACCGTGTGGCTCAATGCCGCCGACCAGGTACCACATACACTTCATGTTTCATTTGATATTAAATTTTAATGAAATAATTAATTAATATAATTATAATATAATTAAATGAATGAATTGAAACACTTTCCAATGTTACATTGACTCGATCACAAATTGGCCGAGATGATAGTCACCGTTGTTGGTCGACACCAAAGTGAAGCGACCGACCAATGACCACAAATCCCTCGACGGTGTGGGGCGGCAGTAGACCACAATAACGCGGGTGTGTGTGTGTCGGCAGGGACGGCGGAGCGCGCACGCGGGGGTGACGGCGCCCGCGCTGCGCCTCTACAACGAGGCGGCCGCACACCTCACGTACGTAACACGTCCGATTAATATTTCAAACTAAATATATGTTCATTGCCATCATCACTCATCTATGTGTGTGCGCCCCTTCCGGCTACGAACCCAAAAAGTCATTTGTTATTGTTTTATTGTAGATATCTCCATTACGATTCAGAGAACAGCGGATCAATCTCTACAGCCAAAAACAATTGGCATAATTATATAATTCAATATTAGCTCACGGCAGTCCACATAAATAATATAATTATAAAGACGATCAATTGGCTCAGTGGCGAGCTCCCTCGCCATTGGATTCAATGGTCGCGGATTCAATCTCCGCATTAGAATAAATATATGTATGGTTTAGAAATATTTATTTAATCCGAGTCTTGTTGGTCCACTAACTTGCAATAAATAAGAGTGTTTGGTCAATTTCCGTTCTTGCATTAATGGGGCCCCTGCGAATTACGTGCCCAGGAGTGGGACGTATATGAGCTGTGATTTATTATAAGAGATTCTGATATAAATATAAGAGATTCTGTGAGTAAACAATTTAGAACAGAATAGAATAGAATAGAAAAACTTTATTTATGACACCATTTTTTTACAATAACTAAAATTAAATCCTTAATTAAAACACAAAACAAAAAGAAAATAATTTTAATCTTACGAGTGTCATAAAATGGTTCTTGCTCAGCATATGCCGGGCGCACTATTGGAGCACCCGGCGCTGGTTTTCAGCAAGAACCACTTCGTCTGTGCTGTATCGATATTTGTATAATATCGATACAGCACAGACGAAGTCTTGCTTTTTGGTTTGAGGGTTAGTGTGTGGCTTTGTTTTATACATCAGAGTATATGTGTGTGTGTGTGTGTGTGTGTGTGCGTGTGTGTGGCTATTAAATCGAAGCATTAGTGTGAACTTACAGCCAGTGCGTGTACAGCCTTCGTCTATTTTAATTTGGAAGAAATAAACAGTTTTATTATTATTCTCAATGAAGGCGTGGGCGCCGTTTCAGACACTTGCTGGTAACACCAGTGTCAGCTGAAGAAATGGACAAGTTGCAGCGTGGGACCGCTGCGGAGACGGCGGTCGCGGCAGATGACGAGGGTCCAGCGCCCGAGTACTGGCGCCACACGCTGCCGGTGGGTCCTTTTTCACAAATATGGCTGCGTCCTTTCGACGTACAGCGTTGAGTTGTTATTTATTGTTGTCACCTTTGTTTTTTTTTCAATTATCGACGAACAACAGACAACGGTAGGTTATAAATTTCTTTTTCTGAATATAAATAAATAATGGCGACAGGTGCGGTGTGAGGGGGCGCGGTGCACGCGGCGGTGGCGGCGTGCGGCGCGGCGGGCGGGCGGCGCGGGGAGGCCTCCGCGCTGGCGGTGTGGCCGCTGCCCGCGCTGCGCCCGCCGCCGCTGTGGGCCGGCGAGGACCTCGCGGAGCGCGTGCGCCGGCGCCGCGCCGCGCCGCCCCGCACCCCGCCACCCGGCGACCACCACCCGCCGCCGCCCGTGCCCACCGAGGAGGAGCTGCGTGCGCTGTGCACGGCCCCCGCGGCGCGGTGCCGGCTCGGCGACCGGGTGCTGGGCTTGGTGGTGCATCCCAAGTAAGATGTTAGGCTTCTTTATAGGTTAGGAATGCAAACAAGCGGCCGTGTCACTTGATGGAAAGCGATCAACGCAGCCCATAGACATCCGCAGTGCCAATAGAAGCGCTCAGAGAGGAATTCTCCACCGCGGGTTATGTTGGTACCCTCCTGAGGTCCTCTTTAAAACCACTATCATAATAAGCTCTGCGTGTCCGGAACTCGAGTGCTCGCCGGACGAAGCGTGGTATCCGAGCTACCACTCGGACGCCGGTTTTCCAACGCTACTAGAATTTAATATTTTTTTTAAATAACCTTATGTCATGAAGTGGTTGCCAAAAGTAAAATAGGCGAGCGTTCCAGCGGCGGGTGCGTGTGGGCGAGCGTGTGGAGCGGCGCTCAGTGCGTGTCGCTCCCGGCGCTGCGCCCGCTGCGGCGGCTGGTGGCGCGTGACGGCCCGCCCCGCCCGCAGCCCTGCCCGTACGCGGTGCAGCCCGCCGTCAGCGACGACTACCTCGTGTCGTGAGTCTATTACGTTGATGCTTATTGTTATTATTCACATTTGTTATTCTGGTGGGAAGTACATTTGTAGGGTCCCATTTAATTTCAACAAAATTAAAAAATAACTCTACATCTGTAACAAAACAAATTGTTATGATGTATCCTCTTTTTTATTTATAATTCCAAATAGAGTGACATCATTACAGTGCCCGGCCAGGGAATGAGTGCGGCCTGCACATATCGTCATGCCCTGTATCGTCAACATAGGCTTGTACATTCGTTAGAGAAGAAATCACGAAGAAGTTGCTTAGTCTGTGTCGAATGTGAGGCGGGGCACCATCTTGTTGAAACCATGTGCGTGAAGTGAAGGCGGGATGTTCTCTCAGTATTGGCAAATAATTATCAGTGATTAGTGATTACGTTCAATTATTATTGGAACTACGTCTGCTACCGGAAACCCTATATTAACTCTGAGTTGTTGACATATATAAACCATTGACGCTCGGAGCGTGCCTACATCTTCAGCAACAGCCTTTGGCGATTGACTAGCACTCCTAGTAGGCCTCCTTAGAAGTTCGTCGTTGAAAGTCATCCGTCGCGCAGGCCGGCGGGCGACGGGTCGGGGCGGGTGCGCGTGTGGGCCGCCCGCAGCGGCGCTCCCGCAGCGCTGCCGCAGCACGAGGGGCCCGCCGTGGCCGCGCTGCTGCCCCCCACCACCACCGCTGACCCCCACTGCGCCGAGTTGCTGGTGCTAGCCGGGGACTCGTTACATGTACGCACATACGTTTAATTTGATTTAAAAAAAACAACATAGCACGGGAGTAACATCGCTACCACCTCTGTAAACGGTAAAGCGAGTAAACACATGCGCACACTGTGCACGCTCACACACAACACGCGGTCTCCGCCGGGGGGGGGGGGGCGGACGGCGGAAGACCCTCAATGTAATGTTTGCCCGTGACCCATCGTACCCACTCGTGCTGTCACAAATGAAAGTCTTGGTGTTATCGTACAATAAACTCACTAATTTTACAAATTAATGCCCTTTTAAAAGTTTCTAATTAGTTGAATCATAATATATATAAACGAAGAATATATTTAAAGAAAAAAATGCGATTTCTTTTTAACGTGATGCCGGTCGTCAGGTCTGGCGAAGCAGCGTGGAATCGGGTGACGAACACTCGGAGGACATGGTGTGAGGTGAGCGGGAGGCGTTCCTCGTTTGAATGTTTAATGAAACCCGTCGGCCCCGGCGCGGCCCACGCGAGGCCGGCGCGTTCGGCGCGGCCGACTAGATACTCGACACCACGCACAGCATGGCGCCGCAGACCCGGACAACCTTGTGCTCGCTCCAGCGACTATTGAGGGTGACGAACGCGACCCCCGCAGCCCGACAGCGCCACGGGGCGGACGGGACCCCGGGCCGCCTGACGCGGACGTCGTGCACGCCCACGGAGCGGCCCGCGTGCCCCGCGCGCCCCGCGTGTGAACCGAAGCCCCGGCCCGCGTGCCGCTCCGAGTCCGCCGGCGTCGTGCGGGGGGTGCGCGCCGTGTGCTATCCGCCCCCGACTGGTTCCCGCCCGCCCTGCTCCAAACCCGAGCCGGCCTGTGCTCTCACCTGCGACCACCTCGGCGAACAGGTAATAGCTCTCTTCCTGCAAGTCGTCACTTACCACTTACCACTTACCGATATAAATCCTAAAACAGACCGCAACCAGGTGAGAAGTGTGGCTAAAATTTATAGGTGTCGTTATTTGTTCAACAACAGAATGTTTCATCGCATATATGTACTTGTACACGGGAATGTTCTCATTAAGCAAGGGATATCACTGCGGCCCTTATCGGTTTAACTATCATTGCGTTGTACTCTAGTAGATATATTTTTTTCACAGTTGATATTTCCGATCACGCTTGTCCAAAGAGGACTGGCGAGGCACTCACAATCGGAAGAAATTTTAAGGCCATACGTATATGTGGACAGTCAGAACTTTTACTTAGCTAAGATCCGTGACAAGCAAACAAAAACAGAAAAATAATAATGTGTGTTTTTTCTACTGGATGATGTGGATTTACGGGGAACTTAAACTAAATCTTACCGAAAAACGGCCGTCAACCAATCTCCACCTCCCAACCAACTCGAGGCATCATCAGGTATAGTAGACTCTAGGGAAGACAACACCACTTCACGGTTGTCTTCCGTAGTAATGGATTTCTGCAAAATAACGCCTGCATTAATCGCCATACGTATATTAATTCTGATACTGAAATCGAACTCACGACCATTGACTCCGAATGCGGTAGCTTGGGTCTGAGGTAGGTTTCAATAATTAAATTAAAATAATAAAATATACTTCGGTCTAATTCATTCTTTATGCACCTTTGGTTTACTACTTCTATTTAGTCAGATAGCTAATGATACAATATTTTGCCAGTCTACTGCGGCAAAGTTACCCCCCGCCGCAGCGACTCCCGGCGGCGCAGGCCCCGCGCGCTGCGGCGCCCACTTGGACCGCGTGGCGGCGCGGCTGGCCCTCGCGCGGGAGGAGCGGCGGCGGAGTTATGAGCGGGACGCGGCGCTGCGGCCGACACCCTGGGGCCGGCGGACCCGCGCCGGCGCGCTACAGGATCGGCCAGCACCGGACCGTCGCCCGCGCCACCGACGGCCGCGACTACATGGTGCTGCGTCCGCTGCCCGGGCGGCCGGCCGCTGTGGAGCTGCAGCCGACCACGGCCTGCGAAGTCAGCTCGCCGCGGCGCCTCGACCCGTGCGCGCACCAGCCGCGCGTCCTGCTCGAGGTTGACCGCAGCGCAAACCCCCCACCCGCTGCTGACTCGACAGAAGGTAAAGACGCCGCTGGAGGTCTCACCGCGCGAATAATGGAATCTTTGAATTTGAAGCATAGCAAAGGAACGACGGTATCCAAAAAGTGTAAAGATGACGAATCTGGACGCGTTCCCGGCTGGTGCGCGTCCCCGCCGCGGTTGGCGGGCGCGCCGCCCCGCTGCCGCCCGTCCACCGCCGGCGACACGCTGCGGCGACGCGCGGGCAGCCCGTGCGGCGGCACGCGCGCGGTGCACACCGCCCCGCCTCCCACCACCCCCGTGACGGCCGGGGGTGCAAACGAAGAGACTGGAGTTTCACAAAAAGATTCCCAAACGCAGATATCTCAAGTGAAATCTCAATTTGAAAAATTGAATGCCATGCTGCAGCAGAGAGAGAGACTCAACGAGGCGGGCCGCGGCCGCGTGGTGCAGTCGGATGGACCATCGCGGTCCACTACCAGCGCTGACCTGGAGCTGCCGGTGACGGCGGGCGCGCGGGCGCTGCGCGTGCGCGTCACGCTGGAGGCGGGGCCGCAGCCGCACGACGTATCATCGTCCTCCGGCCCCTGCGGCGGGCCGCTCGCCAAAGATAATTCCTCAATAGCCCGCTCGTCCCGATGCACTCCTCGGGACCAAACTAACAGACACGATGCCCGCATGCTTGTCGCTGCCACCGACAATCGTGATTCGTGGCTATCTATTAAGAACATACAAAAGAAATTTTCCGGCGTCCTGAAAGATCAGTCGAAGCAGAAGTGCCCAGAAGTACCTCGAGCATCCGAACCCAAAAACCCTTGTCCACCCCGCTCGCAACCTCCAGTACCTGCTCATGATAAACAGAAGCGCACAAAGTCTCCTTGCGCTCCGCCCGACCAGCCTGTGAAACCGCGCTGTGCTCCGAGAAAACCTTCTCCCGGGGAGACAGCGCCGCCCGGGGACGCGGCACCCGCTCGCCGGTGCTCATCGACCCTGGACGTGTTGGCCACGGCGCGCTCACTGCTCTGCATCATATAACTGACGCTCGCGCCGCGGCTGTGTGTGTGTGTATTGTTTTATATAAAATAAATGTTATTACACATCGGTTTTTAGTTATTTATGCCGATTATGAAAAACCATCACCTGGATTATGGAAAGCAATCAACGCCGCCCATGGACATCCTCAGCGCCATAGGCAGTGCAGGAGTATTGCAGGCCTTTAAGGAAAGTGTCATTATTGAAGGGGGGGGGGGGGCTCCGGAACTTAACCGCTCACCGGGCGAAGTGTGATATCTAAGCTACCACTCAGACGTCGGTTTTCTGTGCGAGTGTGGTACTCTCCCGGGCGAGCCGGCCCATTCATGCTACAGATAAATAATATTCCATTCTTGACAAAGTATTCGTCTACCACATGGCTCTACCACTTCTGTATGCATGTGGTGCCACTAAGGTCTCATCCCTCTCACGTTATTCGACGTCACACTTTGTTGACCCCGGCCCACCCTTTAACGGGTAACATAATTTATGGATGGACCATAAAAGTCAAGTAATAACTAACATTATTAATGGACTCAGGCGTTACTTTGCAAAAATCCATCACTATGCGGACAGTCAAAAGTTTTACTTAGCTAAGATCCGCGACAAGCAAAACAATAACAGAAAATTAATAATGTGTGTTTTTCTGCTGGATGAAGTGAATTTATTTGGAACTTAACCCAATAACTTACCGAAAATCGGCCATCAGTTCTCCACCCACCAACCACTATACTCAACACCTAACGCACATTATCACTTTTCCATCTTGTAGACGACACGTGTTTCGCCCCAACACGAGGCATCTTCAGGTATAGTAGACTCTACGGAGGACAACCGAAAAGTCAGTTTCGGTTGTCTTCCGTAAAGTCTACTATACCTGAAGATTTTCTGTTATTGTTTTGCTTGTCGCGGATCTTAGCTAAGTGAAACTTTTGACTGTCCATATAATAACTAAAATTAAAATTGCCACAAATATTAAAATAATGGACGCGTGTAATTAGTCCACTACATGTGTACGTACACTAACACGCGACCGCCGCGACGCAGCACGCGATTCAGATATAAAAACATAATGGAAGCAAGCGGGAGCCGGAGCCGGGACCGCGTTCGTTAGATGGCAGATACGCGTGTGTAGATTGTTTTGATGTCGCCCGCGCGTGTGTTCGTGACGCTGAGTACATGCGCGCACGCCCTGGGGCGTTATGACGGCCGACATTGTTACAAATTATACCATAACGTGTGTTATTCGAAATTCACCAACAATTATTAAAGGTCATGCGACTTAGGTGTGCCTATGTAACTAATTGGAGGCCTGTATAAATGTATTTTAATTTGGAGGACGCGCACCTCCGCACGCACCTCTTTTTGATGGGATTGATGGGAAGGGAGACCAATGAGCAGGCATGTCGTATGACGGGAAGCAATCGACGCCGCCCGTAGACACCCGTGACACTACAGTCGGCATTGCGACTGCGTTGCCGGCCTTTGAGATAAGAGTTAGGACAAAGCTTGTTTTGCTAAGGCTCCGATGTCGCGTCGGTTCGGAAATACTGATTCGCATTATTGATGTTGTTAGTTTGCGTTGACCGCAAAGTGAAACAGATGTCGCTGCTTATAGCATATCTGTCGCTACGGTAACGTCATGTTTGGTAAACTGCAGCGAATGGATTTTGATACAGGGTGTTCAGTCAGGGTGTTCAGTCAGGGTGTTCAGTCAGGGTGTTCAGTCAGGGTGTTCAGTCAGGGTGTTCAGTCAGGGTGTTCAGTCAGGGTGTTCAGTCAGAGTGTTCAGTCAGGGCGTTCAGTCAGGGCGTTCAGTCAGGGCGTTCAGTCAGGGCGTTCAGTCAGGGCGTTCAGTCAGGGCGTTCAGTCAGGGCGTTCAGTCAGGGCGTTCAGTCAGGGCGTTCAGTCAGGGCGTTCAGTCAGGGTGTTCAGTCAGGGTGTTCAGTCAGGGTGTTCAGTCAGGGTGTTCAGTCAGGGTGTTCAGTCAGGGTGTTCAGTCAGGGTGACAGCATTAGGTGGAAAACCTAATTCTGCCACCGGACAATTTTGAAAAAAAAACTAGTAAACACGTGATTACTGATTATTTTCTGCAAACATCGAGAGAACATCCCGCCTTCACTTCACGCATACCATATGCGACCAACAATATAGCGTCACGCCTTTAGAGAGGTCATAGAGCCTCTTCAAGGTTTCTTTATTCTAACAACTAAATAAGCAGTTTTGCCGATACCCCCTGGCTGCTCAGGTCGCCGGATCTAATCCCTATGTCTACTACAGTCTAAGAAACAAACCCGACGATCATTTCAACAGTAAAAGGAAATATCATCCGTGAGGTGAACGGCATCCCGACGTCTCTACTGCAGCGAGCGGCGCAGAGTACTGTGGGTAAATTCCAAAGGTGTGCCCGACGTGGCGGTCGACATTTAGATGAAATAATTCTTAATTTTTTTCGTAAATGTTATTAAATTTAATTTATATACCTAGTTTTATTATTATTTATGTTTGAATTATTAATTCTGCCACGGGACAATACAGGTATTATATATGGTTTGCAGCAGGTTAGCGGACTGATTGACCTAATTACGATTTACTTTAACATCGCTGTGAAGGCAGCAAGATCCGCGTGTTCGCTCTGACATCCGCATAGCCTATATCTTTTCCAAGCTTCATTTCTGAAGACAACATGTCCATGTATAACACAACTCCACGTCCAATTACATAAGTGTCGCAGGCAGTGGTATTTAAGCCGTACGCTGCTAACGCGCGGGACTATTACGTTTTTAATTTTAACTCCGCTCTCCACATTCACTGCGTTCTGAGGTATAGAAATTCCCCGCACCTGCCCATCCGCCCAGCCGTCCGCCCGCCAACGAAACGCTAAATAATTCATAACGAAACTTTAACTTCGTGACGAAGACTTGGCAACTCCAACAATACGGAGAGCGCGTATAACTTCTGCGGAATATTTCAGTTAAATTCTTTCTCTTGGAATTTTCAAGTTTTATATTATATTTATTAGAGTCGTATCCGTCACGGATTGTATAAATTACGTTTTATTTAAGTTTATTACGAAGTATAATGTTTTTATTATATGTTTATGTGTATATTTGGAAAGGAATTGATGGATATACTAGAACAAGTAGCTTTATAATTTATTGAAAGGGTATAATTATTTCGTCACCCTTAATGTTCACCTAGCAGGTGGTCGGTCCCCGTCAGCAGGCGCAGCCTGTCGTCTGTCGTGTGTCGTCTGTCGTCTGTCGTCTGTCGTGTGTCGTCTGTCGTCTGTCGTGTGTCGTCTGTCGTCTGTCGTGTGTCGTCTGTCGTCTGTCGTGTGTCGACTGTCGTGTGTCGTCTGTCGTCTGTCGCGACAGAATCAGAATGACCCAATCATTGTATGCCGGCATCTACACAAAGACGAATCACAAGCGTTACGTATAAGCAGTACTTAGCAGCGATAAGTCGCAATTTGGCAACAAGCCGCCTCGCGATCTGAACGTCGTGAGTTCGTATCCTCCACTGGACTGTTGATGTAAAGCATATCCTAGCACAAGCATAATTAGCTTAGTTGGAATGGTTCACAAGAATTCTAGTAATATTAAAAACATTGTCATCAATAAAAAAAAATAATAATTTAATGTAATTTTATACAAATTTGTTGCAGTATAAGATCTAATAATAAAGGGAAGAATTCGAAGCAATAACAATTAAACTGGGACTCAAAACTTCTCAATATTTTTCATAGAAACATTTCAGCATCATGTAGGAGAAAATTGAAAATTAATGACTAAAACCTTATCTCGTTCAAATGTATCTAAAAATATATTATAATAAATAGGTATAAGACTTATTTAACTCGTGTTATTGGCTTCAATATAAACATCATTCTCAACCGTGACTGCTGGCTGGTGGGCTGACTGTCAAACGCACGGCCCGTGTGTAAGTTGCAGCCGTGGACGGCGAGTGGTCGCGAGTGCAGTGCAGTGCAGTGCAGTGCCTCGAGGCCGGGGCGGGCGGAGCGGGACCGGGGTGCTGCTGACACCGCTCCTGAGATGTTGACAGCGCTAGTTTACGCAGGGCAATGCGGTACACAGTATCAACACTAATATAATAATAACCACATTTATTATTAATAATTTCGTGTTAAAAACCGCTCAAAACACATCCGACATGTACACTTGTAATGGCTGGGCAATAAAGCGAGCGAATCGAACCCCGAGCACGAGTAAATTGCAGTCGACGTCGCTGTAATTGCCTCGCAGAACACTGCGCTCTCCTCGTCGAGAAATAACGTTTCCAACGATCGCCGAGTAGTCTGTGCGAATACTTACTGATGTAGCAGTAGTATGTATAAAGTTTAACACATGGGTTTAACATTAACATTGCAGCCCGTATGTGTACCATTACTGACCACTCCCCATTTCTGGAGGAATGGACACTTGTCCAATGCGGATTGGTGGGGTTACCAGACTATAGACCGAAATAAATATCTGTAGGCCATACATATATTTATTCACACTGCGTCCCTGCGTATGTCTATAGACGGCGTTGATTTCTTTCCATAAGGTGACACGCCTGCTCGTTTGCCATTCTATCATATAAGAAACATAATGTATTAGGACATTACAGCCACGCGACTGAGACTTCGCAAAACGAACTTCTAAATGAGGCGATCATAACACAACACCACCACCGTGTAACTGTTAAGTCGTGTGTGACAATTGAAGTCAGCTTCAGAGTTAGGCGACAAATTATTTTTATGGCATAGAATGGCGCGGGACCAAGCATGGGGCTTAATGAAAAGCAAAAAATGCCGCCAATAGATATTTACAACACCATAGGCATGCGGAGTCGTTACCAACCTTAGGGGAAAAGCATGTCTACTTCTTTATAAACATAGTCGTTTTAAATCCTTTAATAACGCTAAAGCTGACTTGTTAGAAACAATGTGTTGGGAAACCATTCCATTACGGCGGTACAAGGGAGTTTAATTTGCGTTATCTTGTTTAGCAAGTCACCCCCCCCCCCGGCTTCGTCACTCGGCGGGATTTTAAAAGAAATCCCGGCTCGGCGGCCTAAGCTTTTAACTCTTCCCGTGTTCCTTACGCCGCGGCTGCGACCAGCTTATGCAGAGACACGTTTTACCGCGCAAATACATTCGTGGGAACCAAACGAAAAAGTTGCCCTCCATTAATTAAAAAAAGAGAAAAGTGGGCGGCAGGCTAAACAGGAGACGCGAAGGCCTAAGAAGACGGCGTTTATTTTGTAATCACTCAAGACGGACGGAGTGTGTACGCCGTGTGTTCACATGTTCCATGGGGTTATTGATGTGAACCATGTCCTTTTTATCCATGTTTAAAAGAGTTTTATTAATATTAGAAACATTGATAGTTAGTTTATGTTCAAAGTGATTGTAAAACGATTTGGATACCAAATCCAAAAAATAATGTTCATATCTTTAACAATTGTTACGTTTCGGGATTTGGGACAAAAGACAAGACAATTTTTGGTTTGGGTTGATTTGGTTGGTTATATTTCAACTAAAAAACAAGAATAATCTCAAACATTATGGTGCGGAGAGATAGTCGCTGTACACTACAACAGTGTGGACGGCCCTCGGCCACACGGAGCGACAGCCTGCGCACCTCGGAGAGAGGAGACTGGCTGTGTGGAGCCGAATGTCGAGACTAGATGGTGGGTCGTGTAGAGTGTACCTACCATATGTTCAGTTGTGGCTGAAACAGTGGCACAACCATCTCCACAGGCTAGTGGAGTCGCCTGATGGAAAACAATCAACGCAGTCCATAGACATCTGCACCACCACAGGCGCCTCAAATGCATTGCCGGTCTTTTTCATAAGAGTAGACTTGTTTTTTGAAGGTTCCAATGTCGTATCGGTTCGCTGAAAGGAGCTGATTCCATAGGGTAGTGGTGAGTAGAAAGAAGTATCGGGAGAAGCGCACCATTCTGGCCTCGCGCCCCTCAGCCGGATGGTGGCGATGGAACTTTTCCTTTCAGCGAGTTGTTGGCTGTTGTGGTTGCACAACAAACAATATAATTATAAATATAAAATAAGGACAACACACATTACAACATAAATCTAGCTCTAATGGAATCTGTCACTACTTGCAGCACTTTGGCCGTGTATTCAATGCGTTCAGATGTGTCTACATGTGTCATTTGTCATATATGTGTAGCTCAAATTCAAATATTTACCTTATTCTATAAAAACTTGAAATACAAATACTAGTAGTGGAAAAACCAAATGGGGGTAAGGGGGACCGATCAGATCAGAGCATGCGGTTCGCTCCACCGAACGAGGCTCTGGAGACTGATTGGTCGCCGTGCAGCCATACCAAGCTCGTAGCTGTTGTATTTATGTCGCGGCCGCTCTCGTCTTTCGTCGGAGCGTTGTGGGAGAGAGTGGAAACAAACGGCCGCTCTAATCGCTCGCTTGCATTTAATTTCAGCAAGTGGTCTGTAGCGACGGTGGGATCGATATAACCGCAGCTTGGTCTGAACTCCACTTTTTCATAATAATTTCTCAAAATTTTTTCGCGGTGCAACCGCTATTGGCGTTCTCTTCTCGTTTTGTTTTTCGCGTGAATAACGCGACCTGTTATTTGCCGGTTTTAAATAATTATTAAAATTTTAATCAAAGTTTTGTTTAAGGAAACACGATATGAAGTTAATAAATATTAAAAAACTGTCTTTTTGATTATTTAATTTGTGACATACCTAGTCACGACTACACAGCAATTTTCTTTACAATCCATTACGAACACATGTGTTCTCATAAATAATGTTGTGATGAACCGTATGTTGTGTTTGTTGTCCCGAGTCCTGTTGTAGTTATGTATTACAACATGTCGTGCACTGGTTATTGAATCTGGAATAAAATCGATTTATTTATATTGGTTACACCAAGTAATTCTTCAAAACAATTTCGCTTGAACAAAACTCGTGGATTCTGTCTGCCTTAAAGCCAAAAAAATCGAGGGAACATTTGATAGTTAAATAAATTCATTAAAAACTAGCAACTCTCATAATATTATTTGCTAATCGCTATGAAGAATTACGTATTCAAATCAATAAGAAACATATTTATTAATATGTTTAAAATTATGTTTTAATGTATGTGTTGTAATGTAATATTCAACTAAGTTTATATGCATATATTAGGTACATATAGAGAGAGTATTATTTGAGAAAGAAATACAACGAACACAAGATAAGAAATAAGTCTTGAGTGCTATTAGTTGGACTGATACCCATCGTATTGGACTCAGAAAATAATATTTGCTACGAAACACGTAAAATATTTAAACCCGAAACTCTGATACAGGATGACTTCGTCACTACTTCGGCGAGTGGCGCACACTGTGGCTGCGTTCTATATCGAAGCGTGCGGCAGGCTCGGCGTTATTTTATCATAAAACCCGCAATTATCTTGTTGTGTACAGTTGTAACTGGACTTCAGATTTACCTTAAATTCTTTTGCATGTTTGTTATCTTATATTTTCTTTAATCTGTAGTCTGTCACTGTGCCTCTTGTAATAAAATAAAATAAATAAAACAAGAGAGTCGCAGTAAGTTATTTATATCCCTTGTAGTACTTTCTTTATGGTTAATATTCCAAAACCTAATTCTACCCCCGAACATCCTGTACTACAGTCAGTAAACACTTTATAAGTCATCACAGTCGGCCGTGACCGCGCATTCGGAATATTTTTAATTTTAACGACATCGCCCCAGTGCGGGGCGCTCGGGCCATTAAAGAAAATAACTAGGCTCGGGTGGATACGCACACTGTAATGTGTTTGCATTGTTTTTCTTTGCATTACTAATAAGAAATAAAACTTAATTGAAAAAAACAAAAAAACATGAGCATGGTTTGCGCAGAATTCAGGGGGAATAGGTTTAACTTGGATACAGCTATACAGCGTAGAAATCAGTCACTTGCAGATCATGTGATGCCTCCTGACTAGTCGTCCCATTCTGTCAAATAACTGAGGTGTACTCTATAAAAATAAAACATGAGTTACGTATATGTATGCGTGCGCGTGTGTGTGTGTGTGTGTGTAACATACGTATGCGATCCTGGCTTCATTTACCATGATGAGTCAGCCGTTACTGTGCGGGTGTAGTGTAAGATATAAGCCTGCCTACAAATTGTATATCGATAGTATTGATATTAATGAAGCATTCAACACTGTTTGACATTCTCTCCACTTTCCTATCACCTTACAACCTTGTATAGCGACCCTGGTAGACCACACCCAGCTCGCGTATCCCCGGAGCTTCGATTATATTATATTATGTACGTATAAACGTACACAGAAAATTAATAATAGAAACAAGGATAACTTCACGGAGCGACCGAAGTCACGTGAGGAATATATGTGATGTTTTAAGACAATTAAGCGCGCCTGTAACTCAGTAAACGCACCACACCGTCGGTCTTAGCGACAATGAGGAACAAACAGCAGGCAATAGAGCACGATAGAACCAATAGATGAGTAATAAGTATGAAGACAAAAACCGAAGGCAGCCACGAGGACAACTGAAAACTCAAAACTGTACTTTGAAATGTCAAACTAATTGTAATATTATATAAATTATATCATTATATGGACAGTCAAAAGTTTTACTTAGCTAAGATCCGCGACAAGCAAAACAATAACAGAAAATTAATAATGTGTGTTTTTCTGTTGGGTTAGGTGGATTTATTTGGAACTTAAACCAAAAACTTACCGAAAACCGGCCATCAATTCTTCACCCACCAACCACTATACACAACACCAAACACACATTATCACTTTTCCATCTTGTAAACGACACGTGTTTCGCCCCAACACGAAGCATCTTCAGGTATAGTAGACTCTACGGAAGAAGCCGAAGAGTTTCCCCCCCGAAGCATTCGGGGCGGGAAGGGATGGTCGCGCAAGTCTTGACTCCGCACGCAGCGCCCCGCCAACTTGTGAGCTCGGTAACAAGTGGACGCGGCAGTCCGTGACTTCGTTCAACTTGGCAGCCGCACGGCGCTCGTATTGTTAGCAGTTTATATTAGTTCATCGTGAGCTAACTAACATTTATGAACTCTTTCATCTATTATATTCCAAGGCACTATTAAATAAATAAATGTCTAAAAACATTTATTTATTTTTTGTGAAATTCATTTAACAATTAACATGTGTAAATATAAGAACCATTTAGCGATGAGTTAGTTGGGAGCATCAACGGGTTGTCGTCATATCGAAGTAACACCGACGATCTCTCGCTGGATGGCGCGAGCGTCGTCAACTCCGTTGTTATAACGCGGTATTGTCGACCCGCTTGTTTGTATTTATTCTCATTCAATCGAAAGGTTTCAGCCTAAGTAAATCAATACAGCACAATACACTACCGAAAATTTAATCGATCCCTTGACCAGTGTTTTGTTTTGAAACACCCATTTCGGCAATTGTCCAGACAAGCCCATAAATGTACATATTAAAGCTATGTTCCATAACTATTTCGCTGAAAAATAAATTTTCACAAATTAATAAAAGGCGAATTTAAAATAACAAGAAACTATTAATTTAATTTTGTAAAGAATGTCTTAGAACAGCCTGCCTCTCTTGTTAGAAGCAACTTTAATTTGAGTTATCGTGTCGCGCAAGTTCCCGCGGGCGGGCGGCGCGGTGGGCGGTGGGGCGGGCGGCAGGGCGGACGGGCAACTTTTAAGCTCGCTCAATTTATAAAGAAATCTCGTTAGCTGAAACTTTTAAACTCCTCTATTGTTCCTTATCGCGAGCTTAGCCGTGTCGACGCCGCGGCCGCTCCAAGTGGCTCACGCGAGCGAGCACAGGAAAACAAAACAATACTACTAACTACTATATAAAACAGACTACTGCTAAGATTAGTACTACTTAAAACAGACTGCAAGTACGGTGCGTTTTTCCTGAATCTTCGTTCTACGCTCCACTGCTCTGCCGAACCTGCCACCTTCAGCGGTGTTTCCTAATTGATACGACATTGGAACCCTCAAAAAACAAACCTACACATATCTCAAACTCCGGTAACGCTTTTTCGTTGAACGTGTATCTCGTAAAAAAATATACACAGGAGTTGAAACTATACACATAGTAATAATAATAATTTAAACTCATATGCCTCTAGCTGCTCACCAGATGTGATGGTTTATGCTAAGTATGGCGGGGTATACCGCCAACAGTCGGTTGCGTCGTCACCCGCCGTGCGGACGCGCGGTGTGCGGGCGAGTGTGACGGTGGGAGCCCGTATCGCCCGCCCCCGGCCAGGTTCTCCGAGCCGATTCATTCCCGGCGGTATCTCTTGAGCAATCACAAAGTTTAAACTTCACCGCACACCCTTGGCTTCAGTGCCTCCAACTCACTGTTTAAACATTCTTGTCCAGTTCTACTGAACAAGTTCATTCGAGTGGGTTAATAAAAAA
>JASFAT010001022.1:0-47236 GCA_031353405.1 Baronia brevicornis
ATAACTATGGCCGCTATCCCTGCAAAATGGCGCATTAGATTTATAAAATAGAAAACATCATTGGGTACCTCTCAAAAAATTTGATTTCAATTTGAAAAAATGTTTTTCTGCCGCGGTAAAACTTCTAAAAGCGAAACAGACAGGTCTGTCAGTTAGCAGAAGACAACAACCTAAACCATCTTTAGATGCATCACGTACAATTTGATGCATCTAAAGATGGTTAACAACATTAGTCAACTTTGAGTTAAAATTTTGTGTTTGTAAGTACTTCATCTGCGCAGTTGGCACGGCTGAGCATGTTCAATGACGTTATCGAGGACGAAAAGTCTGGAAGGATGTCATCATCTCACCTTGGTGTTATTAATCATTAGAACAACATGTTTGCAACTTCATTTTATATTTTCCTCGACAGTAATCGGGCAGCCGTTGACTTTATGCTTTAAAAGCATATAGTCTGTGCCACATACTTATTAGTAACATATCTCGTTTTGAAATATTTCTTTTAAATCATGTTTAAACGTTAATAATTACCACTGATTGAAATAAATACGTATAGACCTAATGAGCTAGATAACCATTGTGGAATCGAATCCGCGTACAGAGGCTTAAAAACCAGACACTTCGCTACTGAGTCATTTTAATGGTTATATATATTCGACCGAGAGATTTCTTTGTCTCGGCCGTGCCGGCCTTGACATCCCTAACAACTTTTCTCCTTTTGTTTTCACGTGCCGTTAATTATTTTTCTTATATGGAAGCAAAGAATCAGGATACGAAATTACGATGACACAAAATAACTTTCCAGGCCAATAAATGCCCCGATACCAGCTTCAAGAGATAAACATTTTCACTTTGTATGGTGACTATCTTATTTTCTGCCATTTTAATTTTTTCGTCACCTTTCCCAATTACTACTCCTCACCATTAAATTTTCCCAGGGAACCATCCATCTATTACTGTTTGGGCGTGTCGTTTACAGTCTCTTTGGAATGATGAAATTATTCGACTTCCGTATTTCTCCTACAATTTAAGATATGTAACGCATAGAATTGGAATAATTAACGTATCTCCTGCAACCTCAACGAAATTGTCTAAAGTTGCTTTAAAATGTCTAAAAAATGTCAGCTGAGAAAATTTTTCTTCGAGATAGGCTAAAATATTGTATACTCTGTCTTTAGTCCTTAAACAATGTTTGTTCGAGCACAACCTCACTATCACGTTACGTTTTCGCGTGCCGTTGAAAAATGTGTTGTATGAAAATCGTGAAGCAGGGCTCAAAGCCAAATTTAAAAAACGCAGATATCAAATTTCAGGAATATAAACCTATGAATATGGACCTATGGTGATATTCAGATATCTCAAAGATGACGAGTAACCTCGGCTTTCATATTTTTCCTGAAATTTCAAAGAAGAAAAACGTTGGAAAAATATACATACTGAATGCCATCGGACCTAGATTCAGCCATGAAATTTCAGAAAATTTCGGCTGTGTAAATTTTTTGCGGAGATACGCCTAAAATTTTCGAGAAGCAAGGCTCGAATTCCGAATATGAATAGACCGAATAGACCTGAATTTCGAATATGCAGAAATATGTGTCAGAACCTCCGATGCTAACTTTTAGCAATATAGATTCATAAACAGTGATTTTCACTTTATATGGTAGCTACCTTGTTTTGACTCCGGTAGGTATATTGTTCGAGCAGGCCGTCGAGCAACTTTTTACCAAGTTCAGATCTTCAAGGTTTGGATATATTCCTCTGCCTCCATCTTTTATAGTTTCGCAAATAACATGTCAGTGAGTCGGGCAATTAGTCAGTGGAAATGCGGCTTTATATGTTGTTTGGTAAGTGCGTCAAATCTATTATAAGATTATTAAAATCAGTAACGTATTTATAGGAACGAGTCACCAACCTAAGAGAAATTCTGGTGAGGCAGACAAAATCACTAACACAATTGTCGTGGTTATTATTTTTTGTTTTCAGTTAAGTGTTTTATTGTGACATTATTTGTTTATCCAAATAAAATCCTTTGAATAAAAAACAGGCACCTTACAGTCATTGGCTTTTCTATAGCTAATATTAATGTTTTAGTATGTTATTAGCTTAAATGACTAGACATTTTTTGTTTAAATTTCTTTTTTAACACTTAAATCCTAGATTTAGTCAATGTAAACAGAAATTCATGTGCAAATGGATATTTTCATAGGTATAGTAAAATTAAGGCTACGAGTATTTTTTGTATGGTACTTTAATGAAAAAAATTAATAACGAGTATGACCTCTCCTTGTAGCAGTTAGTGCATGTAATTTTCTTGGCATACTATCCATCAGGCTTTTGATAGTGTCCTGCGGAATGTGTTCCCACTCAGCCGATATTACACGTTTAAGCTTCCTAATAGTTGGTGGAGGTGGTTGGACAAATCGTACTCGCCTTTTTAGGAGGGCCCAGATGTGCTCAATGAGATAAAGGCCGGAGCTCCGCGCTGACCAGTCCAAACGACTGTGCCCGACGTGGGCCCAAGCATTATCATTCATGTGAACGGCATCTTCACCAATTAACATCAATGCGGTTATGCATGTTGACATAAGATTTCTGTTATGAATTTCTGCGCATTTAGTGAGCCATTTTTAATGAACATTATCTCGGTACGATAGCTGGAAATTACGCCCGCCCAAAACAACAGTTCCTCCAGCATATGGGGTTATTCGTCAAAACACACGTTGGCATAGCGTTTGCCTGGTCTTCGTAACCCTCACTGAGGTCGGTCCTCATGAATCTAGCCTTATCGAAGAAGAGTACGCTACTCCAGTTACCTAGTGTCCAAGACAGGCAATTTCTAGCGAAGCTCAATTGAACAATCCGGTGCTCAATAGTACGGAGTATCTTGGGGGCCCGTGCTGGTAGTCGACTGCGTATATAAGCCGCTAAAAAACTCCTGCTCACAGTCCATAAGCTAACTTGTGCTCCTCGTACTTCTTCAAGATTTCTCTACGTATCTGCTCTACGTGTCTACGTAACTGCATTTGCGATTCCTCAGCGCCTGAGTCACTAAAAGCGGTCGTCTTGTGGTTATGTGCATCGTTTTCTCCCAGAACATTGTCTTATCTGAACGGAACCTGTTCACGTCCAGATTCTTTGGACCGTTGAACGAATCACGTTTAACTCCTGTGAGACGCAACATTGGCTACACCCCTCTTCCAGCAACGCTATAATTTTACTGGCTCTTATTGCTTTTTCTGCCATTACAGTAGACACAAAGATATCTGGTTTAAGTCACAATAAGGCAGGATGATGCGACAAATATAAATTATTCTATTAAAAATAACAAGTAGTTATTATAGTTTTAGTTGCCTGAAAATCTTTTATCAACAAACCCGCGAAAAGTAAGTAAAAAGTTACAAACTAAACAAAGATTATTTTTTAAAAAATCAAAAGTGAATTTGGAATAAACTTTTTTTCATACCCAGTCTTTTTATTTAGTGCTAATAACGTAGTCTGGCTATTATAGAAACCTCCTTAGAATAAAATTATTACCAAAAATGTAGAAAAATCAATACAGCCTCATTTTTTGCAAAGGAGTATTTTTTTACAAAAACAACTACTAGAGATTGTTACAATTTTGAAATGTGATTGTACTTATGAACATAACTTTAGTACTGCTCACTCACACTTAATCCTTGTTTACTGTAACCGCGAGAATACTATAAGTGACAACATATAAATGTTAGTAAAAATAAAGTCATCATCGTATGGCGCATCATCCACTTCCCTTTTAAAAGAAGACGAGGGCTGTCACATGCGTAAGTTTGTAAACAGGTGTTGCTTGAGGAGGCTGGTCCCTGGCTTGTTTTGCATATTGTATTATTATTATTATTTTTTTTTAACTCTTCTATCTAGTATATAATTTTATTATGCATAACCGAAAGTTTTCCTGGTTATATGTGATGCTTATTTCTAATGTTTAATTTATACAAACAGGCCACCCAGATTTATAATTACTAGAGAAATATGTTAGCAATACATAGTATATTTATCTCTATGTGGGAACCAAACCCGCGACCACTGATTTCGTAGGCAGAGGCTTCTAAATTTTACTTTATGAAACGTGACTTTTAATTTTGATTTCAGCTAGTCTACTAATTGATAATCCATTAGTTTTACGTTCCATATATTATTAGTATGTACAACTTAAATATCACAAAATTAATAAGACGAGCTAAATGTAATTCAAGGTTTATGTGAAAATGGCTTCCTAAACACTTTATACTCACCTCTTTACGAGTTTAGTTGATACAAGCAAGGCCGGTGTCAGTCGCTTACGCGTTCGTTGCGAAACTTTGTTCAGATGTGGAGCGATCTAAATATATCACTGCAAACTGCTTCGTGCCCTACTGCGCCTGCTCCCGCTTCCTACCTTTGTATGACCATGTGAAGTGAGACTTGTCTGAAATTTTCAATAAAATCAAATATTACATTTTATTAAAATCAATATTCTAATAATTTGCGAAGAACGTCTTTTCATATTTTATATTTACGAGGTTCTTTCTCTTCGTGGAGTAAAAAAATCTGTTTGTACTTAGGTAGGTAGGATATAAAAAGAGATTTAAAAACATAAAAGAATGCAGTCCAAGCCACTAAAAAACTGTACTGCTTATGGACCTAAACACTACTTTTACAATCAGTACGATAGTAAAAGTAGCACAAAAATTAAAGCCTTTTTAGACGGAATATGTAAAATATTATTTTTTGCTTTTTGTGATTGTATTAAACTTAATATCCTGCAAATAATAAATGAATAAAAAAAATAATGATGACTTGGTCTTTTAAATTTAACTCCACATAATCATTGTAATCATTATAGATTTTGTTTTGATATTCAATTGTCACAAATCAACATCGGTGGTCGGTCTTACGTCGTTCATTATGTAGCTCAACTTAGACTTAAAAAAACAATAAGCATATATTGCTATATTTCATTAAAAATAGTAGTTCAAGCGGTCCTTAAATAGTTTCATATAAACATTGTATTGTAGAAGGCTTAATCATAATTTGTGTTGTGTGGTTCTCGGCATACAATAGTGTCATCCTAGGGTGTGTATTGTACTGTAAGAGGTAGTATCTTAACTGTGAAGTGATGCAACAGGAGTCTGGTTTAATACTCTTTTTACTATACCAAGTGCACCTATTATATATACAACTGATGAATGGCGGGAGAAGAGCGCGGGGTGCGGGAGACGCGGTTGTGCCTGCACGTGTGCAGCAACAAAGCGCGTTCCACGAATGCAGAGAATCAAAGCGCATTCCACGAATGCGTAGTAACAAAGCTTGTTCCGCGAATTTGTTCTTGAAGTGTATATTCTGTAGTAAGTAGCTACAGTACTCCCCCTCAAGCGAAGCGTACTGGTAACTTGATAATTCGCCCACGACGCGTTGCTTGAGCTGTAGTAGTAGTTGTGGGTATTGCTGGTGGCTGTAGCACGTTCCTCGCAGTTGTAGTAGGTATAGACAATGGTACGTTGCTATGTAACGGGGATGTGTTGCTAGGCTGCTCGCTGCTTGTTGTTTTGTTGAGTGTGTACGCAGGTTTCAGTCGGTCGATGGAAATTGAGCTTTGTCGCCCAGGGAGTTGTATTTTAAATATCTTTTCTGATCGTTCAAGTACAGGATAGGGTCCTTCGTATGCTGGTTGTAGAGGTTTCTTGACTGCGTCACAACGAATGAAAACTTGTTGGCAGGAGCGTAGGTCTGGATGGATGAATATTTTTCTTTGAGTGTGGTACTGGCTTAAGGTCGGAAATCGTCTGGCGCAGTTGTTCGACGTAGGAATAGTCGTATTTCTGAGTTGATGAATTTGCTGTGAAGAAATCTGCTGGGAGTCGGATGGATCTTCCAAAGGTGAGCTGCGCGGCGCTTACATCATTATCGGAGCGATAAGCTGCGCGTAATCCGAGCATTATTGTAGGAATTTCTTCAATCCACGACTTGCTTGATAAGAGTCGTGCGGTTAGTGACGTTTTCATAGAGCGATGCCAGCGTTCGACGATGTCGTTGCTTTGTGGGTGGTAAGGCATAGTACGTTGCCGTTTGATACCAAGAAGTTGCGATAGCGAAATAAAGAGTTGGCTTTCAAATAGTCTGCCTTGGTCGGTTGTTATCAGCTGTGGGCAACCATAGCGCGATATCCATGTGTTGTAGAAAACTCTCGCTATGGTTTCAGCTGTAATGTCCTTCACCCGAGTTGCTTCGGGCCATCGAGTGCAACGGTCAACCATAGTTACACAGTAACGTTTTTCTTCGGCACTACATGTAGTGGGCTTGTCCATGGGCTTTTGCTCGGTCGACAGAATCCTTGTTGCATCATTGTCTCGAACTCCTTTTTAGCTGCGATGTATCGGTGTGGGGGTACTGGACGGGGGCGTGAGTATATGGGCGGCCCAGTGGTTTCTATGTGATGTTCCACGTTGTGCTTTGATGTAAGATTCATCGCAGTTAGGCGTGTTGTTCCTGGGAATTCGGCAAGGATGTCGTTTGGTAGTGACAACCTACAGACTGGCGCGTTGACTGCCAAGTTTGTAGTGTTATCTATTAATTTTTTGTTCTTGACATCGACGAGAATGTTGTAGTTGTTGAGGAAGTCAGCACCGAGGATTGCCTTGTTGACGTCGGCCACGATGAATCGCCACTTGTAAGCGCGTCGTAAACCTAGGTTTAGCTCCAGGGTTTTCTCGCCATAGGTTGATATAACAGTGTTGTTGGCGGCGTAGAGCTTGAACGACAGTGGCTTCGCGATTGCTCCTTTGTGCTTAGGTATTACCGATATGTTTGCACTGGTATCTACCAACAGTTGGAGTTTCGTGTTCTTGTCGGTGACGAAAAGACGGTGTGAAGGTGCTGCAACACTGGTTCCCGCCGCATCCAGTGCTTGCTTTAGTTTTCCGACTCGTTGGACTTGAATGTGCAGGGAGTTGTGCACTTTCGTGCGCGGCTACCAAAACAGCGATGGTAATAACATATCGACGATGTCGGTATTACGCTGCGGTTGCGAGACTGTGATCTGCCGTCCGAAGAGCGATAACGTTGGCGGTTGCGGTGGTAGTTTGGGTTTGGGTAATGGTGTGATGTCTTCAGTGCGGCGATTACTAACTTTAGTTTTCTTATTGCTTCTCGTAGAAGTGAGTTTTCTGTTTGTATCGCTGGTTGAGTAGCTGCCGGCTGCGGTCCAAAAGCTTCGGTATTTCCTGCAGTCATGTTGTTCAACTCGGGGTCACCAATGTAAGAGGTCTTTATCACGTCGGTTTTGATCACGTCGGGTTTGATCACGTCGGGTTTGATCACGTCAGGTTTGATCACGTCGGGTCTGATCACGTCGGGGTCACCAATGTAAGAGGTAGTATCTTAACTGTGAAGTGATGCAACAGGAGTCTGGTTTAATACTCTTTTTACTATACCAAGTGCACCTATTATATATACAACTGAATGAATGGCGGGAGAAGAGCGCGGGGTGCGGGAGACGCGGTTGTGCCTGCACGTGTGCAGCAACAAAGCGCGTTCCACGAAGCGTAATAGCAAATGCGTATAATGCGTAGTTATGCGTGCGTAGCATGCGTAGTAACAAAGCTTGTTCCGCGAATTTGTTCTTAAAGTGTATATTCTGTAGTAAGTAGCTACAGTACGAATCGACTACTGGAGAAAATATAAGTAGATGGGCAGCAGCGTCTACCTGACTAATAGAAACCACATTGCGATCCCCAAATCATCTTCTAAACATGGGGATTACGGCAATACCTCTATATAGGCAAATACCCAGTAGTTATCTGTTACGATTGCATTGATAGATTTGTAGAAGCGACTTTTATCAATTGCATAATTATATAATAACATTACCAAATATGATATTATTTAGTTTTACGATTTGTTTTTATATGTATTATATTTTATTTTTAAAACCAACAACACGCAACCAATACAAGCAAGCAATAGATATATATTTATATAATATTTAAACGTGTTTATTTATTAACCAAAGGCTAAGCCAGTGGTAGTATTACCAAATTGAACTATTACAATTAGAAAAAGGAAACGTTCTAAAATGATTTTCCTATGGTCATTAAATTCACAAGCATCTTACAAATATACAGAAATGAAAGAAATTGTAGTGTTTTGTGTATTGTACGTGTTGCTGGGTGTACTATTGAAATGAAACTATTTTGGTTTTCATGAGAAATCGTCTCGCAAGGTCAAACATGCTCGAGTTTACACGTACGGCACCTAAACGTCGACCGCGAAAACTAAAGATTGTTTTAAAATGATCTATGTAGGTAGGTATGGCGCCAAAACGTGGACGCTGACAGCTGCATAAGCTCAGAGTCGCTCATAGAGCTGTGGAGAGAGCCATGCTCGGAGTTTCTCTGGTAGATGTAATTCGGAATGAACAAATCCGACAGAAAACTAAAATCACCGACATAGCCTTTCGAATTAGCAAACTAAAGTGGCAATGGGCTGGTCACGTTTGTCGAAGATCCGACAATCGTTGGAGCAAACGAGTGCTGGAATGGAGACCGCGTCTCGGTAAACATACTGGAGGACGCCCCTCGGCTAGATGGTGCGACGATCTGCGCAGGGCGGCTGGCAGAAACTGGATGCGTGTAGCCGAAGATCGGGCTACGTGGCGCTTCATGGGAGAGGCCTTTTGTCCAGCAGTGGACTGCCACAGGCTGTTGTTGGTGATGATGATGATGTAGGTACACTTTTTCTATATTATCTGTAATACGCTGCTACTGCTGCTAAAAATGGCAAACCTATTATAATGCAGGGCAATTATAAGATTGAATACGTGAAGTCAAAGGTGAGGGAGAAAGTAAGGCTAGGGAGCATATTTTGGGGGAGGCTCATGTACAACAATAGACTACCGCAGGGTGGCATCACTAATAATAAATCTAATGATACGTGTGATTAACAAAAAAAAATTAACAACGCATCATTCGAGATGTGTTGTTATTCGACATAACCTAATAGAGACACAAAGTCACGATTTAAAAGTTAAAAATGAATTTTGAACATGTCCAATTTTTTTAACGGTTTAACATCTTAATACAATGTTGGAGGATCATCATTATAAAAGCTAAAATGAAGTTTATTTAAATATTGCTATTAAACTATGATATTAAATTTACAGTATAATTTTAAGCGTTTCAGGTGAAAATTATATTATACATTCAGAAATTTGGCTCTTGTAAATTTGTGCTCCGCAGTAAACAGGCGTGAGTCACCCGTGGCTGCTTCATTTTAGCTTCGTAAAGATATTGTTAAACGTCTCGAATTCTCAAACATTCATTTCAATGCTTGCTGATATGAAAATAAATTTGATTATTCACCACATATCAATGACTTTCGAATTTTTTAACACATTTTGATATTTCATTCTCAAGTCACAATTCTATTTACTTCTTTAAAAAGTAATATCAATTATTTTCATAAATAAAGTACTACGGCTATATTTAACTGTTTTTGTATAGAAGTCGAATCTAGATCTCTTTTTTATACAGGAGAAATTCTTTGTGGGTACTGTGGCGTGCCAGCCGTTCTTCTTACGGCGATACCCGGGATCTTTAGGGGGTTTTTAACTTCTAATAAAATTTTTCATAATTATATTATTTTATTCTTCTTATTTCTTTTTACATTTATATCATATTTATTATTATATTTTACATTTTTCAATTTACGTTTTTATATATGTGCCGAACGGGTGACATGTCTATTTTATATAAGATGTCAAACGAACTAATTTTGTTTTAATAGAAAACTATTTCTTTTTAAATTCAAATAATGAATTTAAAAAGAAATAATATAAAAAGTTTCATTGCATTAGTGATACATTTATCAATGTATCACTACAGTACCCCTCAGTGTGGTACAGGCCAGCGGGTTAGTTTAGTTTCTTATACCGACTTAAACCTCTTAGGTATTTCTTTATGTCACTTACACCGGAGTGACAGAAACGCTTGGCTCGTTTCATAAACCCGACGTAGTTGCCCTTCCAAACTTATCTTCAAATAAGGAGGGGCTTTTAGCCCCTTTATTACTTCACTAAATAAAAAATACACAGGCGCCTTAGCGCCTGCGATTGCTTTTCATCTGACAATGCGCTTACTTCTTTGCTTCCTTGCATCATTTTAAATAAAATAATGAATTTCAAACGGTGGCAGTGTCAATGCTGCAGAATTATAAGATCTAAACAAATTGCCATCAATATCAGGAAATTTAATATTTCGAATTAATGTTCGTTTATTTTTATTTTGGTTCTGAAGTTCGTACTGAAAAAATACAAAAAGACGTTAGGTAGTGTCGTACGGGTGGTTAAGGATATTAAGTGTACAATGTTTAATGAGTACTATTTTAGACTATTAGTGTATTAATTATTATTATTGCTTTAACATATTTTATTAAAATATATGATGTTTATATAAGTATATTCATCTAATTGGTTTAGTAGTAAAAGAAATGTATTTAGTTACTTCACTTTTTAAGGCAAATTTCAATATAAATATAATAATGTACGAGTATGTACATATGTACTCATACAATTTTATATTTTTTTTATATTTGGTTACATTTTTATATGTGAACGTCTGGTAAATATAAGCATTTTGAAAGCGAATGCTGGCGCTCGAAACGTCTTTCATGACACGGTCAAGAATGCCAAATAACTCTCAGTACTTTTCCATTTAATTTTTGAAGCGTATTGAAAAGTAATTGTCGGTATACAATCAACTGCTAAGCCCGAGCTTACAACAAATTTAAGTTATAATATATTATAATATTACAATAAATTTAAGAAGGTAGAATGTTTTAAAAAATCATAATTTACAGGTAATTTATGATTTTATAAAACATTCCGGCGACGTGGTTCGCCACCCGTCACGTCCTGATTCTCACGAGGGCGAAAAGCGTCTAATGGAGCGCCGTTTCGCTGCAATGATTCGTAGCGGACCGAGCTCTGTGGGGGATAGGCGTGAATATATAAAAAATATGTAAAAAACATTCCGCTATATTTATTTACGCTTTAAAATTATCAAGCACGAAGGTCAAATCTTAAATCGATGTAGGTATCTATTTCTCCCAAGCGCCAAAATCTTGCTTTAAAGAGGCGTTGACGGCCAGTGAGCTATCAAAGATTTCTCATACCTACATATCATAGCACATTAAATTGCTATATTTCAGTTTTTAAAACTCAGTTAAATGATAAAAAAATGTGTGTTTAGTTCATATTTATGCCCGCAGCGTAATGAACACGAAGTTTCGCTCATAGAACATTCAATATTTTAAATCTTCAGGTTTATTGTGTTTATGTTAGACACAGGTTTATTGTGTTTATGTTAGATTTATAACTAACCAAAATTTAATAGCATACAAGAAATAAGTATAAAAAATAACCTGTTTCTCCATCTACTAGGAGCTTATAGGACTATCCCGTATTTTTAATAATAAACCATAACATCTTTGTATAATTTTCTCTGTTAAACAAATAAAAATCCTCTCTAGTGATAAAAATTAACTGCTTAAAAATATTATAAAATTAAACAGAACATTATTTCGGGTATTATATTTATACAAATAGAAATATAATATTACTCATTTATGTAAAAGGCACTGCTTACAATTAATTTCATTTTTAAAATAACAATAGCTATTTTCATATTATTCTTCGTACTTGCGCTCTCAGTTCGCGGCCCGTTTTCAGATTTCAAATAATGTCGGTAGGTAAAGGTGTTCGCCGTCGCCTACGTGATACTATTTCTGAGTGCACTGGAATGTCGGTTATACTTCTGCGACGACTGAACTGATGAAATTTCCTATTCAGTTATGTTTATCGGCGTGGAAATATGATTGTTTATGATTAATTATCATATTATAGAGTTTTATTTCTAATCAATAAAAACAAAAATACATCGTATAAAATATATAAATGTTGTTTTTCATATATAAACTAAATATATATTATACATATTATACTTAGGGATTGCAATCCCGTTGCTCATTCAATCCCACGGGATTGATACACGAGATTACTCAATCGCGCGAGATCCCGCATCTTTGAAATTATGTTATAAAATCATATTGAAACTACAAATTTTCTGTGTAAAAATCAACTTTTTTTTAAACATTTCTTACATTAAGCAACAGAAATTATTTCTTTTCTATTTATTAAGTATAAGTAATCTGTTTTCTTAGATTCATCTTTAAATGTTTGGCATAGTTTAATAGTTTTGTTTAATTTTACCCTCACTCTTAAAAACAGTTATTTTTCTTTAATTCAGTCTTATTCATCTTATGACTAATAATCAAATCACAACTTTATCTTAGATAGAGGTACTTGCGATTAAGGCGAAAGTTTTAAATACAAATGTAGTATGGACGTTTCCGCCTAGATGCGTGAAGACGATGATCAAACTAGGTGGTGGTTCTTGGTGGAAACATATATCGACCAATGGACTACTACGGGCTGCCGCCGATAAAAAAAAACGAAATACTAAAAAAGGTACCTATTAAATTACGAAAATTTTTATTTTAGCGAATTAAATTGTACACAATTAATAAATTACAGACGAATATTTAAGATACTTTGCAGTTTTACATTTAACACTTTGAAATTCCAATAAAAACAATTATATAAATTTTGTTTTAATAAATTTTACTTGATTCAAAACTACACAGTCTACGTCTATCAATTTATAACCAATCATGTTTATCAATTTATAATAACATCAACAGTTCTATGAGTAAATTAACACGATATAAAAACCAGTGCCAAGTAATAAGCCTACTCATTAATTTTTGTTATGCACCTTAACATGGGGCATGTTGGAGAGAATATAACAAGTATTATGATATTAAAATATAAGTCAGTTGAGGACTAGTGCCAAACATGTATTGTGAGTACTGGTAACAAATAAACCACAAATATTAAATATAACAGTTGTGCCCATTAACCTACAACGCGATATTTTCCTAGGGAGGGTAGATGACACAAGACCTCACTACAGCGTCAGCGGCAAGGAACGATTGTCGAACCATAAAACCGATGCCCTAAAGATGCAGTAAGCAGCGCAAGCGACGCGTCAAAGGGTCACTCTGCTGCGCTGTCATCAATAAATTACCAGCACAGAACCACGATGCGGGTCCCGATTTTCAGAAAAGAATAAGCAGATATATAAGTAAACTGATAATTCATGTACTTGTAAATAGGATGGAGGAATCAAAAAATTCACACGTTATTTTTTTAAATCAATTTATTCAAAAATTAACCTTACTATTTGTTTTCTTTTATAAATGGTTCAGTTCTGTACATCCCATAATTTATTATAACTATAGCTTATTTCTTAAGCATCCCATAATTTCACTATAATTCATTTTTTGTACATTCCAAATACATATATTTTACTGTTAGGAACGGTGCCGTCCTAATTAAAGAGGAACAGAAATTAAACTACTACGCTTTTCCGAACGTGTTTAGAGTTTAATTATTATTTACAATTATTATTTTTATTCATGAAAAATTTCCTAATAATTTAATGTACATTCAACATAATATTTATATTCATTAATACTTATTATTATTTACATTCGAACTTAATATTTCCTTCAATGAAAAATTTTTAAACATATTTCCATTAGATGAAGAGTGTAGTGCCAGTTATAAACAAATTAGTGCGTAAAAAATATTGCGTACCGACATTACCGTGTTAAGATTTAAATAAATTACCAAATCATATCTCGGCCACTTGTTCGCGATTGGTTTAACTAAATTTTGATATGTATGTCCGATACGGTCATAAAGGAGTCACCGAAGTTGCTGCCAACAATTCAAGCTATTTATGTGTCGCACAAATATCTACAACACGGAGCTAAATTTACGTTTTAGTGTGACTTTAGAAATAAATAACATTAACAAATGAACAGTTTTAATATACAGACTTTCTTTTGATTCCAAATTTCGATGCGTAACTATCTTAAATTTATTTTATTATTATATTAAATATATATATATAATAATAAAAGCAATTTCTTATTTTTGAATGAGATTTATAAACATGAGGTCTTCTAGAATATAAGTTTATTTTAAAGAAGTCCCTATCACTTCTGCATATCAATGAGAAAGCCGGTAATCTCATTATCACCATCATCACCAAAGCATTACAGTCGTGGGTGGGCCTTAGATTGGTCTAGTAAATGGTGATCACCGCTGCCCATAAATACATGCAACGCTAGGAATGCTGGACTAATTTACCTTTATGATACATTTAGGACTTAAAATCTTCGTTTCTCAACGATGATCTCTCATGATGTCACAGTATCAGTCAATATCAATATATTGATTACTATATATCGATATTGGTTACTAGTTACATGAAAGTTTTTAAAAGGCAAACGCTTTTAAGTATCGCTTGATGCAAAGCAATTAACGCCGCCTGTGGCCTTTTGATCAATAACATTTTGCCGGCCTTCAGCTCGTTTTTAGGTTCTATTGTCACACCCGTTAAGAAATCCTCTGAACAAGTAATTTCAGAGTTCCACAGTGTTGCAATTAGTGAAAGAAAATATATTATAAAAAAATAGTTATGCGCTTATCTTTATCATACAACTTAAGGTAAATAAAATGTACGTGCAAATGATGAAGTTCTGGGCATTTTGTCAACTACAGGACAAACTAATCTAATTGTATTTGGTCCTACATTAATCGATAAATTAAATGAAATATATATAAAATACCAACTTTAATGGACACAAGGAAAAGGAAATAAGTTTCTTCTTGAAATATTCCTTGTAACTTGTTCAGAGATGTGAATTTATAGAGATCATCCATCTGATGCGCTGTTATATAAAATCCACAGCGCATCTGATTGCTATAAAATAAATAAGATTGCGCTTACGATCTAAAGTTGTTGAATTATTTATGTTAACCATATTTTCCTTGCAAACGCCATTATCTATGTTATTTAAAAGATTAAATTAATAACTATTAAAGATTAATTTAAAAAATTATTACTGTTGTTGTTTTCACAAAAAGCATTAATAATAATGTTTTTTGTGAAAATCAATTTCGGCTTAGATATTCAAAAATATAAAATTGACTTAAAATGTTAACGGATTAATTAACTAATTAATAAGTTTATTAATTATAAATTATTAATTAATAATTCATAATTAATAAGCGATTGATATTATTAACAGTCTAAATATTACAACAGATAAATATACCCTTTTACATATAAATGGAATTAATTGTGCTAATGATTTTCTCATTCAAGAATGATTTTTTTTTAGAAATATGTTTATAATTCACAATTATTTTTATATTCTTAAAAATAAATGATTATTGTCGTTAATGTTCAATCGTTTATTGTAAGTATAATTTTAAGTTTCTGATTCTGAGTCATCGAGAGGACGAAGCGGGATGCGGGACGGGAAATAAAGTGTAAAGCGTGGGTAGCAAAGCGATAGAAGACGCGGAAAGCTCTCGTCCCACTTCTCTCACGTACGAATATAACTGAATATTTCCCACCTGTGCTCGTGAAAATCGGGATGTCGAACAATCCCATTGAAAATTGTATTTGTATAAAAACTATACATAATTACGGTGTATATTTATAATTTTTATGGCCTTATTATTTATCATTATAATTTAAGGCATTACGAGAACTTAAGCTCATTTAAGTAATTTTAAAATGTGATATAATCTGTAAAGACTTGATCCTAATATCAAGAGTGTGCCCTGATAGTTCTTATTTTTAACCTATTGTTAACTTTATGCTTAGTACGACGTTAAAGTATATGAACGCTGTGTTATTGTTATGAAAATTCACTATAATGATTTAAATTAATATTAGTAATTGTATATAACTCTTCTTCGTGGATACAAATATATATATATATATATATATATATATATATATATATATATATATATATATATATATATTGACGTTTTAACTTTTAATCTTACCTACACGCAAAAGAAACGCAAAGGAATGAATGATTACATTAGAAGCATCAAGATTATAGCTAATTAGATTGTAACATAGGTCTATGTCAAGTAGCAGCATTGCCGTATGGAGATGTCTTGCTCTGCGATTACCAATCCGCGTAAGAACCACAGATAAACGGAATATAAACACCACAAAAAAAACGGTCTTCAATACCCCATACCCATGTCACCCCATTATTTTTGGTCATGCTATAACGACATGTTTTTGCTCTTTGGGTAAAGCCTATCTCCATCAATGGACTACCACAATGATAATAATACTAAATCTTATTATTTTTACTATAGTTTCTACGTGAAAGATACGTATCGTTTATGTTTTAATTTTTTATTTCACAACTGATAAATATAATTAATTTTCAGTTCACATATATGAGACAATTCGAAAATATCCTTACCGGAATTATATAAACTACTAAGATTGAGAGATAAATGAGAGAAGTTTTGATTTACATCCGTACTAATTATTTATTTTACTTACAAGGCACAGGTAAAGATTTACAGCCATACCAACTTGATGCGCGAGCTCACTTGAGGGGACCGCTACTCCTCAATTCTGAAACCCAAAGGGTTCCAAAACTGAGAACTAGCAAGCGAACAGCCTTTGCTCCTAAGTCATCATTATTGTTATCTACCCCATTACACTACTTGTGGGCCTTTTGCTTGCAAGTTTATCTAACGAGTTAATAACGGCCTTAATATCAACAACACCATAGTATATAAATAAAATCTTCAAAAAAATTATTTCTTTACCAGTTTCAATAGTTCATTATACTTGACAAATGTAGTGTGGGACAGCCCTTGGCCAAATGAATAGACAACTTGCGCATGGCGGCTGACAGATACTGTAAGCATGAAGCTGAAACTAGGTTAGGTAGCAAATAGGAAAGACTGTTGGTTATGTGAATTTTTTTTATATAGCAGAGCAGGCAAAAGAGCATGCGGGTCATATGGTGGTCAGCGATCACGGACGCCCATGACATACTGCCTGCTTTTAACAAACACATACGCTCTTTTCTTGAGTTCCTAAAATTCTAGCGGCATTTTCTTTTTATATCACGCTCTGTGATAACCTGAAGGATAGGCGAGGCGAGAAGAAAGAGTATTTGAAGAAAATTCTTGCTTCTAGCTTTTATAAGTGTTTCAACCCCATAGTGCGCAAACATGAAACTTTCCCCAAGACAAGCAGCACATTTACGTTGTTTGACGATGTCGATAACAGCCTTCGTAACTCCACTTAATAATGTCGCCTCAATATACAATAGAGCCATTATATTAATACATATCACAACCCCTGACTACCCTCCGTCATATTCATACGAAAATAAGTCATACTTTATACAAAATGTCCAAACTTTATATTAGCTTCATTTAATCTTAATTTTTATTTGTTATTTTAATTGAACAGGTTCTTTTTATTAATTAATTAATAAATTATGAATTTGCAAATATGGTGACATAAATTCATATTAGCATAAAGTTCAGTCTTTAAATGGAATAATGTAATTAAAGTCGAATTTTAAAAACATTTTCTACTGTCTTTAACGATAAAAAGATAATACGAACATCGCACATTTAATTATTTTGTTTTATATATATATATATATATATATATATATATATATATATATATATATATATATATATATATATATATATATATATATATATATATATATATATATATATATATATATATATATATATTTAAACATTACATCACATATAATAACAAGGTTATTTCGTAAAGATTAGTTAGGTTACGTTATCTGCCCTGGTAGGATAGGGTATATAACCTAGGGTAGCGAATATCTTCGTCTAATAATTTATTGTATCTACAATAAACTATAATATTATATTAGAAGACGACATTCGATGGACACTGTAGATCACGGCTTCCAACGCCTGCCAGATAACGTAACCTGCAATAGTTTTTCCACTTCGTTTGTCAACTCGAATTTCAGTGCTTTGCTGAAGCGTATTATGTTATGCAAATTACACTTAGGTTTTGACAAAATAAATAAAATAGTAGTGCGACGGCGTTAAGGCGGGCGTGTCTATAAAAGGCCGAGTGGGGGGTGCGCGGGGGTGGTAACACGATCCGCGAGCTCCAGCCGACCGGCCGCCCTGGAGCGGTGCGGGGCTGGCGGGCGGACGGGCTCTCGGTTCGTTGTGGGGCGGGCGGCGGGGAGCAGGCAAAGGGAAGGAGCAGCTTGTGCGTGCGCGCCGCCTGCACCCATCTCACTAGTCGAACGGTGCCCGACCGGTAACGTAGCGCCGACTGCCGACCGAGAGACGAACCAGCGACAATGTCCGCCGTGGCGAAGACTTCTAAATACACCTACCGCAGCAGTGGCGGCGGCACCACCGACGTCAACATCGAGTACAGCGCCGACCTGAGTGCTCTCTCCAGGCTGGAGGTACCGGCCTCGAAATCAGTGTAGTGCTTGTGAAGTGTTTGCGGACACATGATAGAGTTTGTTGTATTTTTCAGGACAAGATTCGTCTCCTCCAAGATGATCTGGAATCCGAAAGGGAGCTGCGTCAGAGGGTAAGATTCGATCATCCGAAATGTGATATGCTTGAGCGCTGTGGCCAAAGCTGGCGCGGCGGCGTATGCGCAGGTGTGGGCGGGGCGGCGCGCTAGCACACCTCTATTAATACCACCGCCCTCGCCTTGTTGTAACCCTTCATATCCTATATCTACATGATATATATAATAACTAATTGCACCCCTACCCCTATTTACACTAGATTTATTTTGTGAGTCATTTTTATAAAATTATATATTATATATAAGTTTAATGACAATATGTTCCAATTATCTTCATCAACATCCAATTAACAAAAACAATTATAATTTTTCAATTAAAAATAACGTTATATTGAGTGTTTGAGTGTTCGTGTGTTTTCTTGCTCATAATTCTCACTTATTATTTAATTCAACTTAATTATTATTTAGTTAGACTCAATTATTATTTTAATTCCTTATATTTCTAATTTAAAATAAGCAGTACATTTTCTAGATTTTGTATTTTATTTATTAAATTATTGAAAATAACAGTCGGCATATTTAAGATAATAAACGTTCTATTTTCGTCAATGGCACCATATCGCAGCTTTGTAGCCGAGGACCGAGTGACGGCCGCCACAGTCGGGGCCCGGCGTCGACTCCACCTCGATGAGAGCTGCGCTCACCCTGTTATATATTTAGCTATACGGTGATACCGTTCTCTGAAGTCCCAACTTCTTGCTCTCCGATCTCACTTTTGAAACTGGGCCAAATGAAGCTCATTCCCGTTGAGAAATGCCACAATATTGAAATATAATAATAGACTGCGATGTTACTAGCGAAAATATCCGAGTTAGTCACAGGTGCCGTGAGATAGAACTTTATTCTTATTATAGTTGGACATAATGCTCAATTATGCAGAGAACAAATAATTGTACACGGTTGACACACGGTTTGACAAACCTAAAAGCAATAAGGTTGCTTTTTAGTTATATTTATTAAAATATGTTTTAAATATTTCTTATTTATATGCCAATTAAACGACTTTACTTAAAACAAATTTACAATTTATAGTAGTTTCACATATGTTTGGAAAAGCAGCATGTTACGCATGCATACTAGAGAAAAGAAGAAAGAGTTGATAGTAAATAAAATAATAAATAAAAATATATTTCAAAATTTAATTTTCCTGGAACTAATACAAATATTTTTACAAAACACGAAGTGAATAAATATATAAATATTGTAATAATTAATAAAGTAAAAAAATATTATAATATTTAATCTTGTTTATTACCATTATTCATTCGCTTTTCATCTCTTGCTATAGTTTAATAGCTATTACAATAAATATCTAAGTTAAGTTCTAATGAATTTAAATTAACTTTATAGATCGAAAGGGAAAAAGCGGATCTGAGCGTGCATGTTATTCAACTTTCCGAGAGGCTTGAGGAAGCTGAAGGTGGAGCTGAGAGTCAGGTAAAAGCAAATTGTGTATGTATATATTTTAATTAAAGAAATCCTCCATATATATGGAAACCGGACAAAAGAAAAAAGATAAGAAAATGCAACCCGAAATCCAGAATTCAAAATATCGAATAATATAAAATTTGAAAGGAGTATTAAAAGACCAGTTTTAGTTAAAAAAATGCATTAAAACCAAAAATATACAATGTGAAAAACTTGTCTACTCTAAACTAGGCATAACATAAACGTTATCATTAAACAGTTATCTGGGATGATAACTCCAACTGTATTTATAATTTATTTATGTTGCTTTGCGAATTGTCGCCTATAGCGGTTGCGAACTATTTGATTTAGCTGAGCGATGTCTTGTTTCCTTTTACGGGATAAAACTTAATTTGATGGATACACTTACTAACGTTAAAAAACCTTATAGAAATTTCGTCTTTCAAATGCGTCCCAATAGCTTTGAGCATTAGAAACAGGGACGTAATTTGAAATATATCTTGAATTTTTCAGTTCGAGATCAACAGGAAGCGTGACACCGAACTTACTAAGCTTCGCAAACTACTGGAAGATGTCCACCTGGAATCCGAAGAGACCGCCCATTTACTCAAAAAGAAGCATCAGGAGATTGTGGTCGACTTCCAGGACCAAATCGACCAGCTTACCAAAAGCAGAGCCAGGTAAGGAAAATTATGCTATTAGTTTATTTTAATATGCTTTAATTAAACACCCTACCAATAAATATTTAGTTTTAAGAATAGCACTGCGAACATGTATATACCTTTATGCGAAGACAGCTATGCGTTTCTATAATATATTAAATATGTTAAAAATTCAAATACATTAAAGACTTTCACTTTTTTTTATTGTTATTATCGCACGAAATATTTCTTTGTCTCCAGGGCTGAAAAGGAAAAGTCTAAATTCCAAGCTGAAGTATATGAACTGCTAGCTCAAGTAGAAAATATCACCAAAGAGAAAATTACAATCTCTAAGACATGTGAGAGATTGGAGGTCACTATCAGCGAACTTCACATTAAGATTGAAGAGCTTAACCGCACCATCGTAGATATTACCTCACACAAGCAACGATTATCCCAAGAAAATATTGAGCTTGTCAAGGAAGTTCAAGACCTTAAGGTAATTCATAAAAACGACAAAGCCCTTACAAATAATGATTGTTGGCACATATTATTTCAAACCTTTTGTTGTTGTATTACATTCCAGGTCAACATCGAAAACGTTGTGTACCTCAAGGGACAACTGGCCAGTCAACTGGAAGACTCCCGCAGGAGGCTAGAAGATGAAGAAAGGAGGCGCTCTCTGCTTGAGGCCACCCTTCACCAGGTATTTTACGCTTAATACACGTAAATTACAACTAAAGTATCATAATACGCAGTTTACATGCATATACTAGAGTAGCTATAATTACCAGAAAAGGTGGGATAAATAGAATAACCAAATAAATAGAAGAACCAAATAAATTCATGATTCAAACCAAGACAGATTGTCGCATTAAGAAACATACACTTCACGACGACAGCTTTCGTATGATCTCAATTTTATACTCGTAACTTTCATTAATAGTGAAGACTAAAATTTTCGAGAGATTTTATCCTTTAGCCTAAGTTTTTCTCCCAAGTGCTTTGGTAAAATACAACACCCTAATGTACAGAGACTCGGGAAGCCGTTGACCAACAGGGGCTACAAGCAAAATATATTTTAAAGCCAACGTTTAGCAGGATCCTAGAAATCACATAATTTTAACTTTCTGGAGTATAATACAATGCTTCAAAGAAAATTTTGTAAAGATATTCATTGTTACGTGCAAGTTTATTTAATTTACACCAAACATTTTATAATTATTGCTTTTTTTTTTTCACAACCCTTATATGCCCCATTGCTGACCACAGACCTCCCCATTTTACCTACTACGATTGTTGTATGCAGATGGGCGAGGTTACCAGACTCGGAATAAATATCTGTAGGCCATAAATATGTATATTTATGACGATGCGGGGATCGAATCCGCGACCATTGACTCCGTGAGCAGGGAGCCCCGCCACTAAGCCAATAATTGGTCGTAAATTATTGCTTAAAGAATGTAAAATAATTAAAATTTTAATTGTATGATGTGTTTATCTTATTTTGAAATTGATGATACGAAAGTCAACTGTTCTATTCACGTATTCCCTTAACATTGATTGTATATCAATATCGAATATATAATTATTTATCATATTTAAATATACTCTGTGGATTTTTTAATTTTACACTTAATATATATAATACTATGTCAACGTTTTTAACTTTAAAATTTTAATATTTATCGCAGGTTGAAATTGACCTGGAATCTATACGCGTCCAACTGGAAGAAGAGTCTGAGGCACGTCTGGACTTAGAACGTCAATTGGTCAAAGCAAATGGTGAAGTTCAACATTGGCGGTCAAAATTCGAAGCTGAAGCTGCGGCCAGAGCTGAGGAAATTGAGGAAATACGCCGCAAATACTCTGTTCGTATCCAAGAACAAGAGGAGCAAATTGAGACTCTCATCGCTAAGATCAGCAACGTTGAGAAACAGAAGTCCCGTCTACAAAGCGAGGTAACACACAGGCACAAGACTAAAATATTATACAATAGTTACTTTATAAAAAGTATTTCGCAAATCATTAACATTCTAAAATCAATATCTTCTCGAGCTGGAAAGATTGGCGTCGAGCCAAGCTGGGCAAGTCAAAAATCGACCTGAAAGTCGACACCTCTCGCACCAGTAACTCTGTTATTTATGGCTGTCTAACGACAATTTATAACCTTGAATATGTTAAACAATATTGTAAATAACGAAGTAGCGTCGTCACACAGGTCTAATAAACAATATTCATAACACTTTCACTACTTTTATATAAACAGGTTGAAGTACTCATCATTGATCTTGAGAAGGCCAACGGAACGGCTCGCGAGCTGCAGAAGAGAACGGAACAACTTGAGCGTGTGAACATTGAAATCAAGTCCCGCCTGGAAGAAACTGTCCAACTGTACGAGCAGTCGCAGCGTGACTTGCGCGTCAAACAGACGGAGATCCAGCGTATCACCCACGAGCTTGACAAGACCCGTGAACAGAAGGATGCTCTCGGCCGTGAGAACAAGAAACTGGGTGGTTCGTATTTTTTTGAAATTTTACACATTAGATTTCAGAATTAATAATATTTCTTACATAAAATGTGTTTAAAAATTTATGTAAGAACATATGTTTTAACATAAATTTATAAATAAATTAAATAAATTAATCATTTAAATTTTGTAAAACTCGAGATTTTAAGTTGACCAGAAAGTGGATCACCTGATAAAAATCTAGATAGATTCATCTCCGATGGAATCAGCACACTCGAGCGCGGCTCTATTAAATATTTTCGTACCACTGTTAAATGTTGGCTTCTGTACTCATTTTTCTACGCTCTATTATCATTTAACTGCACGTTCCAAATATTGCAGATCTTATAATAATATGTACATTCATTTGGATATTTCAATATTTTTAAAAGATCCATTGACTAGTCTGTACCTAAACGATTGACAGTTGACTGCAAATACATAACTTTATTCGTTTATGTTCATGAAGTTATTTCATCCAATCTTACAGAAAATGAAATAATATTATACACTACAAAATAATATTAGAATTATATATAAATAAACGGCATAATTATACCACAATCTAAAGTAACGTGCATATATAATTGATTGTTCTTGTTGGCATAGTAACAAATTTCTTTTGTGATTCGATTTAAAATCGTCATAACCTTATCATAAAAATAATAAATACTAATTTATTATTAAATTACTAATTTTTTATTAATTTATTATTAAATAATAATTTGGACGTAAGTGGGTTAAATTCAAAATTCAAAAAGCAGCCATATTGTGCACGGCTAGGATCGCGAGAAAGTTCCTTTCCTTGGATGCATAATCCTTCGTGTGCTTGGTTTATACCGCCACGAAGGATTAATAAGCCTAGTAATAATATTATTGTTATAGAGATTTTTTTATATTAATAATATTGTTATTAAGAGAAAAATATATAAATAAAGGATAATAATATATCGATTCATATCTGCTCTACCCTTTCTCCAATCTTTATAACAAACAATACTTACTAATATTTGATCTACACATACAATGTTTTAGATGACTTGCACGATGCCCGCGCTAACATCACGGAGTTGACCCGTCGTCTTCACGAGCTCGAGATCGAGCTGCGCCGTCTTGAGAACGAGCGAGAGGAACTCACTGCCGCGTACAAAGAAGCTGAAGCCGTAAGTAACCCTTACTACCTGTAAGTAGTACATATTCTCATTCAATTCCAAGTCTCGTCCAAGACCTAAAAATTCCAATACCAATAATTATTTTGAATCTTATGAAGCATAAAATGTTTGAAATTTACATTTTTTCAAAAATTTGGAATCTCCCTAAAGCTAAATAAAAGAACGGATATATGTAATTAACAGAATTTTTTTTTGACATAATATTTAGTATCTCTTATTTTAATTCAATAGTAGCAATATTTATACAATTACATCAAAAAAAATAATTTTATGTTATATTATTAAGTATTAAAATATTAACAACGATTAAAAAGTTAATTCTAATCATTTTATACCAGTAAATTGTATATAAAAGCAAGGTAATGCTAGTTTAGTTGGCTTCATTTTGTTACTGTACATGAGAATTGTAATATTTTGACCGGCAACGCTTCCGCGACTCCTGCGATGTCGCGTTTGTCTATCGGTGGCGTTGATTGCTTTCCATCAGGCGACACGCTTGCTCGTTTGCCTTCCTATCCCATAAAAAATAAATTATTGGGCACATTGTGTTAATTTCAAACTTATATGTTTTTGTTGATTATTTCGTTTCATTTCTTTTATGGCTATAAGTTTTAACTATTATGCCAGTGTCAAGAGATTTGATGTTATTGTATTTTAATAACATCACATCTCTTGAAATATTACTAGTCCGCTTGTTCGCTTGTAACGTTTTGATAAAATGGTGGCAATTTTAACTAATGAACTTATTCAGTCAACTTAAAAGTCACGATACACGTATTTATTTCATATTAATTCACTTCTACGCCTTAATCGAATTATACAATAACATCAAATCTCTTGAAATATTACTAGTCCGCTTGTAACGTTTTAATAAAATGGTGGCAATTTTACCTAATGAACTTATTCAGTCAACTTAAAGTCATGATACATGTATTTATTTCATATTAATTCACTTATACGCCTTAATCGAATTATATTATATAATACACCACCACAATTAAACAATATAACTGATAATAATACAAGATTATGAAAATGACATAAAAACACAACGTCACTTATGTAAGTTGGCGGGAAAAGTCCTGTTTATTATTTATAAGTATGGAGGGGAGGTATACTGATGCAGAAATTGAATCCGCGGCCATTAAGTCAAGAGCAGTAACATCGCCGCTTACGTTTTGACTTCATGTTATTAATGTTTAGTATGCTAACCTTGTTTTATAAACAATTAAAAAATGAATTATGTGAGAAAACCGAGTTATATTTACATACAATATAATTCGGTTTGCTCACATAATTAATTTTCAAAACTTATTTAAAATATCTCCCGCGTCCTAAGCGTTTTAAGTGGAAAATAAACTTTAAGTTTTTCTGTTATAAAAGAGAATACTCTCATTTTTAAATACTATTATAATTAAAATGTTTGTTACGATCTCTGTCAAAGATTTGATTTTAAATCAAATTTTAGACAATGTAGCATTAGACTGTTATAGCTCTCTTGACATATTGAGACCGATGTGTCTTAACATTACATATAAATTATTTTGTTTTAAACTATATATACGTTAATATATAAGATGACCTATGATGACGCCAGAAATCGGTAAGCCTCGGTCCCAATACTAAGATATATATGGCACATGTATACTGTAAAAAAATAAAAATAACATAATAATGTATTCTGTTAAAATTCAACAGTGTCCGTTTATGAGAATAAAAGGTAATGGACATAAGTATTGATAATGGTGAAATGTGTGGTAAGAAAATGATAATCAACGATTAATTAGAAGTATGATGGCAGTCTTATAAAATTAGTGTACGTCACGTGACCCTTGTCATCATTATTGACAGTACTTTTCAATAAGTTTCAAGATCGACCACGGACAAATCAAATCGTGGCCCATGTCCAACATTATGCTATTATGGCTCCATTGATTGATTAACCCTGATGTGCACTTGTTAACATTAGACGTAAATTGTTTTAAACTATATAGATATGAAAAAATAACATTTATGTGAGTAGCGTTAAAATTCAACGGCACTTCGAATATGAGAAAGTAATTACTTTGGTCCAATAACAGAGTTTGCAACATTTGTTAAACAATTTCAATATGTTAGTAAAACTATTTCTAGTACATCAATAAATGGTATTAAAATAGGTAGGTTAAACAATTAATATTGTACACATTTGGCATAGATATCAAAAAGATATACATAAGCTTGGATATAAATTTTGTATTAAACAGATGTAAAAATTATGGATTAAAGAGAGATAGAAAATAAACTAATGATTTCTTAATGTTGACCGGGTAGGTTGGTTATTGTAGATCTTAGATAGGCGAGACAACCATATTTAGTATAGTAAAACTACTTACAGCTGGTCTATCAAAAGTTTGAGTATAGTTTTAATTTATGAATATAGTTTATTATCATTTTTTGTTTCATAGTGTTATAAAAGTTTGTCAACGTTTATGACATTATTCGTTTGCTTTAAATGCCTATTTTTTCATTCTAAATAGTTACCAAATAATTTTAACAACGTGTTCCAATGTAGGGTCGCAAAGCTGAGGAACAACGTTCCCAAAGGCTAGTTGCCGAATTTGGCCAATTCCGCCATGAAGCTGAACGCCGCATACAGGAGAAGGAGGAGGAGATCGAAGTTATTCGGTAAGAGTTAATAATATGAAAATTTTAAATAAATCATTACTAGTTGTAGGCTATATCTAATAGATTTTGTATATATACTATTTTCATTCGAATGCAATTTTGCAATCGTTCAAATGCAAATAGTGATTTGATACAATATTGAAAATTTGATGTCTTCCTATTACACATATAAACATGTGCAAATTATTTCCATATAGACGAATATACATTTATATACCACAAACGCTTGTTATACTCGTATATTTTAAAATAACTCATATCATAGGCAGCTGTTACACATTTGCGTATTGCGTACATAATAATAATAAATACATATCGAATTGTTGGCACAAAATAAATTTATATTTATCCACTTCTGGCCTGATTGGTACTATAAGTAAGACAAAATAGTAAATGCGTACGATGTTTGGCATAGTAGTGTACTAGTGAACTGCACGATAGTAATTAATTAGCAGTGGTACTGGCTAGATGCATCAATCTTAATTCGTACTTTTTATAAAACAATAAGTGAAACATAATGGCATCAACGAAAATTCCCAGTTACAATACATGGAATCGACCTGCTACTTCAATATACGAAAATAATTATGGCTACGGAATCAATTTTTATCAACCAATGATTGATTATATCGATGCGAAAGAAAAAGGCGTTCAAGTAAAACCACCACATTTGCCATGGAATAACGAAAAAGGTTTGGAAAAATATAGAATAGACAAACCTGTTCAAACTTACTCGAAAGACGAACTGACAAAAATATCAAGAGAGGTTTCCGAAAAAGCAAAAAAAAGTCTAAATAATTTTACAATTACAAAACGATCAGCTTTTTCTGTTGTGGCAACCGCAGCTGCAGCCAATGTATCCCAACATGTTGCAGTAGACAATGTTACGAATAAAGAGAAAAAGAAAACCGCAAAAGTAAAAACAGATAGACAAAATAATAAAATTGGAGATATAGAAAAATATATGCAGTCGCACGGAACCGGTAACCTTGAGAAAGATTTCAAGGGTGAAGCTAAGGTATACAGAGGCAAATCGGCACGAGCTATTGCTCAAACAATACTCAAAAATCGTATGAAAAACATTTCTGAAATAAAATTAAAGAATATAGATTTACCGCCTAAATCTTATAGCAATAATAACGACGTTCTAAATATTTCTGAGATCAGTAGAAATAATAAATCCGATTTCGATCTAGCTAATAATATTAAAACGCTATATCTACATGAGTTATCACCAAATTTGTGTGTTGTTACAATTGAGAATGAAGGTCCCACTATAAGTAACTCATACCGCCAAAAATTAAAGGAATTAAAAGAAACTGTTAACCAGTTTGAACAAATCAACGCGTCTTTCATGTTAGATAAAAGGTACGAGTATATTTTTATTTTTTAGAAACAAGGTCGAAGAAGTTAATTTTTTGTAAGGGTTTTTATATAATTTTGTATAATTTCGTAATTTTTAAAGAAGTCTTGCAATAAAATGTTTGTTAATTATTCGTGTTTATCTGAAATAACACGATACCATTAATGTATTCTGTATTTAGATAGATAAGAGAATATCGCCGCAATTGGTAGTATTTTTCTATGTCGCCGCGTTTCGTACGGAGGTTAGAGGAAACCAGAAGTTCAATTTCTTTCCCTTTCTTCTATTTCCTTTTCACTCACCAATTATTTTCTTTTTCTCTTCCCATTTTTTACATCCTTATCTTAAGATAGGCTTTATGGTGCTGCAGATGATCATGGGCGGGGATGGTCGCTTATGATCAACTGACCCGCTTGCTCGTTTGCCTATCATTTCCAAAAAAAAAGATAACTTGCATGATTAATACATTGCACCATTAATTATAACATTAACCTATATTTTATTGTGTACAGTAAGCAGACCAGCATTGAAATCGAGCAGCTGAATGCTCGTGTGGTAGAGGCAGAGACCAAATTGAAATCTGAGGTCACCCGTATCAAGAAGAAGCTGCAGATCCAAATCACGGAACTTGAATTGTCACTGGATGTCGCTAACAAGACCAATATTGATCTCCAGAAAACTATCAAAAAGCAATCTTTGCAGGTAAATCGACATCATTATGCAATAAAATTACTATCGTATGCAATAAAATATTTATCGTAGTAGAGTAGTAATAGAAGCTATATGTACACAATCTTATCATCTATCAAATATATATATGGTTCTTATATTCCCAAATTAATCTTGGCCAAAAAACTTACTTATCTATACGCTAGGCATCCTTTTAAGTATACAACAGTCCCAAGGGTAGACTGAAATTATCAAAGGCCTCACATCTAAACAATGTTTTCCAAAAATATTGGGTTTTCTTACCCGAATATTTACTGTAAACATATTATATTAGAAAGTAATTTTTACTTATTTCCCAAAATATACCTATACCAAAATTTGTACTATTATGTCCAAATATATTTTTTAGGTTGTCAATAATGCAATACAAATATTATTATTTAGTTATTTTAGATATTATAACGCATGTATATGTTTCTAATGTATCCTGAACTTTCTATAATATTTTTGATACACTGTAAAGAAGAAAATACTATTAAATAACTTATTATTATTTTTATTTTACCTGGTTCTCACCTTAAAGGTCCAGTCCTAGCATTCAGACCAATTATTGTTATTAATGATTATTATGTATCCGCTTTTTAAGTTGACTGAGATTCAAACCCACTACGACGAAGTCCAGAGGCAGCTCCAGGTGACGCTTGACCAATACGGCGTCGCCCAACGCAGGATACAGTCCCTCACCGGCGAAATCGAAGAAATCCGTGGCAATTACGAGCAGGTAAATTAAAATATTTATATGAACGTAAAAAATAAAATAATTGCATTAAACTGTGACTAAAAAAACTACCTGGATTAGTGGTGATTTTGTATGGTGCAGTATTTCCGAAATCATCACTTTTGTTAATATTTTGAACAAAAATTATAGAGCGTGTTCGGTGGCAAAATTAGGTTTTCAAACATAAATAATAAAAAAACTACAAATAATATAAGCTATATAATATAACTATAAAAAAATATTTTAAGAAGGAGGGAAGTAAAGGTTATATTTTTTCAAAAATTATTGCGTCTAAATGTTGACCGCCACGTCGGGCAAATTCTTGAAATCTAGCCACAGTATTCTGTGCCACAACTAGTGACGTCGAAATCCTGTTAACTTTGCAGACAATATTATATTTCAGTGCTGAGATGGTCTTCGGATTTATTTCATAGCGATTACTTTTGAGGTACCCCTACAGGAAAACGTGCACAGGGGTGAGATCTGGCGACCTAGATGGCTAGGGTATATCGCGAAGTAATCACAAAAGAGCTCCATGGTCACTTTAGTAAATACCGTAAAAGTTTATAACAGAGAATGCTAATGCTAGAAGGTAAAGCTTCGAAATAAGTTAAATGAGGAATATTTCATTTACAATTATAGCCCTGGACTTAGTAAGAGCTATGAAACTAAATATGCATGCAGATTGTACGAGCCACCATACCCCTACGAAATTAATAATTTCTTAATTGTCATTGTTATAGTTTCTGGGTTGAAATTCGTTGTTAAAAATAATCCCTTGTATATTTTCCAAAATGCAGACGAAAGTATTTATTGACATTCGTTTATACTCAAAAATTTTATCATATTTTCACAACCCCGAATGCTCTTAGAAACATAATTCAGTTTCGAAAACCTGCGACATTCCGATCAGACGCTCTACTCCCACTAGGTTTGTACACTTGTTTTTGAAAAGCGCATGTAAAAAATACAGGATATGAATCGCAACGGCTATTATGACGCGACACGTCAGTATCCTTATTATGTAAAAAAGCCCAGATTTAACCCGCAACTTACGGCATATTATCAAATACCGTAAAAATACGATTCTACGGAAGCTTAGGATCTGCGCTAATAGGAATACTTTCATAGGTAATTTAATAAGTGTAAAAAACAAAAGCGAAAAAAAAAACAAAAAGTAAATTTCTTAATGTAATTTTCATAATGTAAATTTCTTTTGTGTTGGTACAATAATAATTACCTTATAGCTGGATTATTAATGCAGAAACTTTAAATCTATAATTCATATAGGCCCTTCGTGCTAAGCGCACCGTCGAGCTGTCGTATGAGGAAGCGCAAACCCGTATCAACGAGCTGACCGTTATCAATGTCAACTTATCCAGCAGCAAGGCCAAGATCGAACAAGAGCTTGCTGCCGTTGCCGCTGACTACGACGAGATCACCAAAGAGCTGCGTGTCGCTGATGAAAGATACCAGCGCGTCCAGGTATGTAATTGTAGTGTGCTATGAAACTAAATCTGTTTAAAAAAATTATATATGACTAAATATATTTAATAAGGTTTTCTAAATATAATTCAAGAAATGTTATTTACCTTTCCGACAACACAATCTTGTATTAAAAAAAATCAACAAGTTAATGTATATGTTTTTTTGGATATTATTATTTCAGACTGAATTGAAACACACTGTAGAGCACTTGCACGAAGAACAAGAGAGAATCGTCAAGATTGAAGCTATCAAGAAGTCTCTCGAGATAGAAGTAAAGGTAAAGGAGCTAAGATATTATTTTATAAGTGCCTCAATTTTAAATTCTGTTACAAGTTTAAATATGTTTTAACAAATATAACATTTTCATGATTAAAAACTTTTTTATTGGTTTTAGAACATCTCTGTCCGTTTGGAAGAAGTCGAAGCTAACGCTATTGTTGGTGGCAAGCGCATCATCAGCAAACTGGAAGCTCGCATCAAGGACATGGAATTGGAGATGGATGAGGAGAAGAGGAGGCACGCTGAAACCATCAAGATTCTGCGCAAAAAGGAACGTCAACTTAAGGAGGTCATGATCCAATGTGAAGAGGATCAGAAGAATATTGTGCTCCTTCAGGACTCCCTGGAGAAAACTACCCAGAAAGTTAACATCTACAAGAGGCAGTTGACGGAACAGGTAAATAAAACATTACACATACACTTACTTAACCTACTAAACAAACAAAACGGTAAAGTAATTTATATATAAATATTGTTTAACTTTATTCTCATTGTTTAATGATAAGCTTCATTCCTGAGCGATATAAAACAGTTGCAACGTTATAGTTAATCCGTCCAACGTTATATTTTACCCTTTTTTTAATACGAAACTGTTTTGTTATATACATACGAGATGTAATTGCTGTGATTATGAAGTGTGTAATTTTAATAATCATTGGCGTTAATGGTATAAAATATTATAAATATTTCTCAATCGCTACAAGAACTTTTTATTAAAATATATTTTTCGTCTGTTAATAGGAAGGCGTATCTCAACAAAGTGTCACGCGAGTTCGACGATTCCAACGCGAGTTGGAGGCTGCTGAAGACCGCGCTGATGTTGCCGAGAGTAACCTTTCTCTCATCCGCGCCAAACACCGTACCTTTGTTACCACCTCCACTGTTCCCGGCTCCCAAGTATACTTGGTTCAGGAGTCCCGAGCCCTCAGCACGGAGTGAGCGACAAAAATTCAACGCCCCGCCATACCAGCATTTCTCTCCATCAGGCATTTATGGGGCGCAATTCCGGTCGGGTATAAGCCTAGTCGTTCGTTAAGTAATTTCTGAATTAAACGATAGATAGCGCTCTGGGACGGGCGCTCGGCGAGGCGACTCGCCCTAATATTGCCGTGTCTCCACAGTATTGAAGCCGATCGCCGACCTCTCGTCCCCTTAGAATTTTCTATTGTAATTGCTAAATCAATTTAATAAAGAACCAAAACTGAGTAAGCTTTTTTTTCATATTTAATATAAGGTCACCTGTACTTAAGAATAAAATGTACCGTAATTCTGGTGCAGTAGATAAATAAAAGGATTTTTATATTATTATTTATTAATGGTGCAATAAATGTTGTTCGTTTGTAATTGTAGCTTATAATAATTAAAAATAAATGCTATTTATGTCAAATAAAAAAAGGAATAAAAGTTAAAAAATAACCCTGATTTTTATTTGATATTCATAATAATATAATGTACGGAATATTCAAATATTATATTACAAAAATATACGTTTTTTATTTTAATATTGTTCAAATATATCCGTTTAAATAAATAACTATTATCATAAATAAGTATTATCATGAAAACAAAACATTATAAAAAGTTATAGAATTAAATTCTTATACCATTATTTATTTATTTACTTGGCACAAATAAATTACAGTCGTAGAATGAAAAATATATAGAATTAACATAACAATATCGCCTAAACTATAATTCTTAATATTAGCGCACAGAATGGTTATATAATAATATGAAGTAATAAGGGCTACTTCTCCAAATGTATATTATAAAGTAATTCATTAATTAAGAAAGAGAGTTATTGTTGTGAGAGATGTGCCGCTGCAGATATATTTAAACAAATCAAGGAAAAACAATAAAGCAATCGTTGTTGTTTTAGTTACATACAGGCCTTTTTGTCACTTCTTTTTTGGGGGCACGCTAATTCTGGAAATTAATAATAATTAATTTTTTGTCCCCCTGTGTTTTGAGAAATCCGGAATTGAAAAATCGACGTAAATTATTTTTTTATTGTTTAAAAACATAATATCTTCGAAAATAAAACGTTTATGGCAATTTTTCGATATTTTCGAAAATTCACGTGCCCCTATATAAAAAGCATTGATAACATATATACTTATCATTTACCTGTACTACGATTCCTAAGTAAAAGGAAGCTTTATATGCAATATTCGTGTTAAACACATTAAATAAAACAAAAGGCTATCATTATACATAAAAAATATTTTCCGTAAAAGCTGAATAACTCATATCTTCTAAATTATATGTGTCGATGTCCATTAATATCATATAAATAGTATCTTATTTTATAAGCATTAAATCAATAGGTTATTTTTTACATTCTGTAGCTATCATAAATAACAAATACTATACAGAAGGTAGATGGCGTATGAATATCCATGCAGAAATTACGAACCACCATCTTCAGTATTGAGGGAACGAATGAGAACAAGAATAATAGTATTTATTAAATTACAAAAAGCTAAGTGCTATGTCAGAAATGATATGAGAAAAATTACTGGAAAAACCAGGAGAAGCAAATAAGTAGGCTTAATTATAAGTAGGCTTATAGTTTCAAGTAATATAAGAATATAATATAATATAAAATTGTCTCACTATATACTGGCCGGGCTGAACGCAATCTCCAAATGAATGATTTTACACGGCATCGCCATCTTCTAGCATACGTCTGCGAAGTAATAATGACTTAAACACAGTGACTCATGTTGAGCGACATTTACCTTGGAAATTAAACAAAATTCTGTAAATATTAACTTGTTTTACCAACAGAGAGTTAACCTAAATGTGAGGTACACATATTGAAAAATTAATACTAATATTACATATATTGAACTTTAATGCAAATGTTAATGATATAAGGGAGTGGATAGCGAGTGCTCCAGAACTGCTGCACCTCTCAAAGGACTCCTCCTTTGTCAAAAGAAAGTTATGCTGAATTGGCCGCCAACCTTCGTAAGTCGGAGAGGCACTCTTAGAAGAAGAATGCAAATGTTTATAAAGTTTTTGGGGCACAAGAGGACTAGCATTAGATGTCCCAAAAAGCTATTCCGTAATATTCAAACATTCTTAGCTAATTATCGTCTTTCTTTTGATTGAAACCGATTTTACTCGTGAATCCTAAACTCTTAATTTGTCTATTTGTCAACTTTACTACGCGTTTTCCGAAGTTACTTCTGAATTAAATATCTACTAAGGCTTCATTATGACTGTACACAACTTGTTAATAAGTCACAACTTGTTTGTTGGTGTTAAATTGCTGTTGGATATTACATATGTACATACATACTTTAAGCATTGTTTTTTTACGCATGTTTTAAAAGACTTTTTCACAGTATAGTTGACAATCAAAGCCTTACGTTTGAAGAAGTAACGAATCTTTTAACTAAAAAGGTACGTTACTGGATTCCTCTGTCCAAAAAGTTCAGACCCCAACGACCTATAAATACACTCTTCTGCTTATTTCTTCATTTTAGAGCTTCGATAGTACACTAAAATAATTTCTTCTAGTTAGAAATATTAATGTGTTCCATTTTCGGCAATTAATTAAACGTTTCCATTTAAATGTCTTTCAATGCACAAAATGGACTGACCGAGGTGAAATCATTACTTGCTCGTTTTATTATAAGAAACAAAATTTTATAAGAAGAAGGCTAAAGCCTGTATATTTAAAATGTTTCTAGATTCTAATGTCTGAGTGTACTTTGCTAATATTAAGCACTGGTGACAACTCACTCCAGAAACCTCCTATAAGGGTTTGACCGTTAGCTACGTAAAACGACAATGATTTATTTCCCTCAAAAACCCCCAAACTGTTATATCGCACAATCTTCTGAATGGACAACTACTCTTCCATATTAAAACCCCACTGAAACGCTGAACGTGACAAAGGGCCGTACTAACAATATACAATATTTCTTCAAGTAAGACTTCGGCTTGAAACACCATCAGAGAGAAAAAGTAAGACGGTAAATCAAAAATGATCGAGTAGACAAATATATGGGTATCGTTGACGCAGTGTATTTCAGTTGCTTACGCCGAGGGTGAATGTCCCTTTTCGGGGACAAAATTTGAGAATTCGAACATAGTATAGATGATGGGGAGCAGCAATATCGCCCTATATTAGTGGAAGTGATATATATATATATATATATATATATATATATATATATATATATATATATATATATATATATATATATATATATATATATATATATATATATATATATATATATATATATATATATATATATATATATATATATATATATATATATATATATATATATATATATATATATATATATATATATATATATATATATATATATATATATATATATATATATATATATATATATATATATAATAGAACTTGTTGTAGGTCGATGTTCAATGTGGAGCGTCGGTGAACTTTCGCGAGAATCTATTTTATATGAATTGTAGATTATTAATAAATAATGAAACAATCATTATTATTATCATCAAAAGCTTATTTTTATATGCTATATCTGCTGGTCATAGGCCTTTCCAACTTAGGGTATTAATATAATTTTATATATTCAAAAATGCTCATAATCCCAACCTTTTATGTGGCTGGTCTTACATAAAAGGTGGGGATTATGAGCATTTTTTGATTTTCATTCAAACTTTTTAAGTTAGTTTAAAAGGCCTCATTTGTTGTACAGCATGTGATATTGACAATGTAGGTGACAACGTTTGATTGTATTTCCATGCATCAAGGAAGAATATATCATGCATAAGTAACGCTTGCATATGATATTACCAGTCGTATGTAGGTGGTGTAGAGACACACTTAAACTAGTCTGGTGGTCTTAGACAAGGTGCTACCAAAAACTTCCTTAATATGATGACTTTACAGACAAGAGCAAAAAAAAACAAGAACTTCATATTATAATTTCAAAATATACGCAAAAATTGAACAAATATAATGAATCTATGACTCAAATGTTCATACTATAACGTTACATCGAATATCGTTTACTCGCTCACCCGGGCGCTAGCGTCGCAACCACCGCCCGCCCAGTCTTCGACCGCCCGCCTAACAGCGCACGCGCATCCACGTCACGTCGTACAAATCTGGTGAGTCAACTACAAAGTATACATCTAATTTATTTACACTCTCACAGCTATACATTCAAAGTAATTTAACCCGACGAACATTTTCAGTGACCTGTAAGTTGTAATTTAAGTTAGTTTTATTTTTGTTCTGCATCTGTCCAATGCATGTCGTCTGGTCCATGGAGGAATAATTAACCAAAACGGTATTCTATTTTTTCATTTACATTTTACAGCATAGAAATATCCGATCCTATTGTATTAATTAACTTATTTATTTACATATATCACATTTCATGTGATATATGTAATTTTTTTAAATATTTCATAAAATTCTTTAAGCTTTTTTATTAAGATAATTAATAGTTATAATTTTAACTTTGTATAGATTTTAGTTTTAATAACTTAAAAGTATTTGTATTGTATTCAAAAGTATTGTAAATTGTTTAAAAAAGGTTAAAAGATACTATTAATGTTAAAATATATTATAAATGCATTTTTCAATATAGTTCATATACTATAGTGACAAATGCATTAATAATATATGAATAAATAAATTTAATCACACACACACACGTTAGGTGGTTATAAGATCGATATAGTTTATTATATTATTGTTGTTGTGGTGTCTATAACATATGTATAGTTAATTTACATGAACATGAGAACAATGTGATATATAATCAGGTAAACAAATAAGTCTGACCATTTTAAACAGCAACTTCAACCTTCACAAATATAGAAATAAACGAAAACAGTGTATCGTAAACTAAAGATTTAGTCATCTATTTGTTGTGGGTTCTCCCTCTGCTGTACTAAATTGTGCGTTAATTATATGTAACTTGATGAAAATACATACGCCTTTTTACTAATGAGACTCAATATGATATATAACATTATAAAAATCGTTAGAACACAAATTATATTTTATATATTTTTTTATGATTTAGCTCATTTATTAACATTTGACATTTTATCATTGCATAAATGATAAAAACAATAGTAAACTTTACTTACTCGTTAAGCGAAATTCAGCTAAATTCCAATCAATCCAAATCTAATTTATAATTTTACTATTACCGTGACAAATTGGCATAACTCTGTATTTATTCTTATTCTTCTGAATGTTTTCAAACGAAAAATTCACTCCTTTACAAAAAGTCGTTCAACCGTCCAAAGAACCAAGTACCAAGAGACAGGTTCTGTTCAGAGAAGGCAAGGTTCTGGGAGAAAACGTTGCATAAAAGCACGAGACGACCGCTTTTTAGTGACTCAGGAGAAACCTTAAATGCAGTTACATAGACCTCAAAAGAAACCTTGAAGAGGTACGAGGAGCACAAGTTAGCCTATGGACTGTGAGGAGGCTTTTAGCGGCTGATATGCGCAGCCGACAACCAGCACGGGCCCTCAAGCTACACCATGAACAGCGGATTGCTCGATTGAGGTTCGCTAGAAAATGCCTATCTGGGACACTAGCGAACTGGAGTAGAGTACTCTTCTTCGATGGGGTTCGAATTAGTCTGCATGGTGAGGACCGACATCGACGCGTGTTACGAAAATCAGGGGAACGCAATGCTGATCTGTGTTTTGAAGAAATCACCCCTTATGATGGAAGATATATAATTTGTTTATAATTTGGGCGAGCGTAACTTCAACTATCGTACCGTAATAGTATTCATTGAAAATAGATCACTTAATCTTTCACACATCACAAAAACTAAGTCTTTTGTCAAGATGTGCAAACCGCACTAATTGTAATTGGTGAAAATGTTATTTACATGGATGATAATGCTTGGGCCCACCGTTCTGGTGACGTTGATGCTTATATGAGAGAGGTGGGTATTCTCGTTTTGACTGGCCAGACGTTAACCCCATTGAGCACGGTTGGGACCTCTTAAAAAGGCGAGCACGATCTGTTCAACCACCTCCGTAAAACATCAGGGAATTTAAACGTGTGATCTCAGCTGAGTGAGAACACATTCCACAGGACACCAATCAAAGCCTAGTGGAAAGTATGCCAAGACGATTACATGCCGTAATTAGTGGAAGAGAATCTCATACTCGTTATTACTTTTTATTTACATTCGTTACATTAACTGAAACACCGAATTTAGAATTTAAGTGTTAAAAAAATTTGTTGTTAGGAATGACTTAATATATAAACGAAAAACAAGTCACATTCAATTTTAAATTTAATAAAAATTGTCATTTACTTTCTTTGCAATGTCAAGCAATATAGCCATTAAAAACCAAGAAAATTAATTAACTCGTGAAAAATGTTAGGTATAGCAGGCGGGATTCATATGACAGATTTTTTAGTTATTATAAATTTTAATTATTTATAAACTCCTTTGCAGAAAAACGGGCACCTCACAGTCATTGCCTAATCTATGGATAATATTAATATTTTTAGTATGTTTTTAGCTTAAATGACAAGAAATTCCTTAACAACAAATTTTTTAACACTTAAATTCTAAATTCGGTGTTTCAGTTAATGTAACGAATGTAAATAAAAAGTAATAACGAGTATGAGATTCTCTTCCACTAATTACGGCATGTAATCGTCTTGGCATACTTTCCACTAGGCTTTGATTGGTGTCCTGTGGAATGTGTTCTCACTCAGCTGAGATCACACGTTTAAATTCCCTGATGTTTTACGGAGGTGGTTGAACAGATCGTGCTCGCCTTTTTAAGAGGTCCCAACCGTGCTCAATGGGGTTAACGTCTGGCCAGTCAAAACGAGAATACCCACCTCTCTCATATAAGCATCAACGTCACCAGAACGGTGGGCCCAAGCATTATCATCCATGTAAATAACATTTTCACCAATTACAATTAGTGCGGTTTGCACATCTTGACAAAAGACTTAGTTTTTGTGATGTGTGAAAGATTAAGTGATCTATTTTCAATGAATACTATTACGGTACGATAGTTGAAGTTACGCTCGCCCAAATTATAAACAAATTATATATCTTCCATCATAAGGGGTGATTTCTTCAAAACACAGATCAGCATTGCGTTCCCCTGATTTTCGTAACACGCGTCGATGTCGGTCCTCACCATGCAGACTAATTCGAACCCCATCGAAGAAGAGTACTCTACTCCAGTTCGCTAGTGTCCCAGATAGGCATTTTCTAGCGAACCTCAATCGAGCAATCCGCTGTTCATGGTGTAGCTTGAGGGCCCGTGCTGGTTGTCGGCTGCGCATATCAGCCGCTAAAAGCCTCCTCACAGTCCATAGGCTAACTTGTGCTCCTCGTACCTCTTCAAGGTTTCTTTTGAGGTCTATGTAACTGCATTTAAGGTTTCTCCTGAGTCACTAAAAAGCGGTCGTCTCGTGCTTTTATGCAACGTTTTCTCCCAGAACCTTGCCTTCTCTGAACAGAACCTGTCTCTTGGTACTTGGTTCTTTGGACGGTTGAACGACTTTTTGTAAAGGAGTGAATTTTTCGTTTGAAAACATTCAGAAGAATAAGAATAAATACAGAGTTATGCCAATTTGTCACGGTAATAGTAAAATTATAAATTAGATTTGGATTGATTGGAATTTAGCTGAATTTCGCTTAACGAGTAAGTAAAGTTTACTATTGTTTTTATCATTTATGCAATGATAAAATGTCAAATGTTAATAAATGAGCTAAATCATAAAAAAATATATAAAATATAATTTGTGTTCTAACGATTTTTATAATGTTATATATCATATTGAGTCTCATTAGTAAAAAGGCGTATGTATTTTCATCAAGTTACATATAATTAACGCACAATTTAGTACAGCAGAGGGAGAACCCACAACAAATAGATGACTAAATCTTTAGTTTACGATACACTGTTTTCGTTTATTTCTATATTTGTGAAGGTTGAAGTTGCTGTTTAAAATGGTCAGACTTATTTGTTTACCTGATTATATATCACATTGTTCTCATGTTCATGTAAATTAACTATACATATGTTATAGACACCACAACAACAATAATATAATAAACTATATCGATCTTATAACCACCTAACGTGTGTGTGTGTGATTAAATTTATTTATTCATATATTATTAATGCATTTGTCACTATAGTATATGAACTATATTGAAAAATGCATTTATAATATATTTTAACATTAATAGTATCTTTTAACCTTTTTTAAACAATTTACAATACTTTTGAATACAATACAAATACTTTTAAGTTATTAAAACTAAAATCTATACAAAGTTAAAATTATAACTATTAATTATCTTAATAAAAAAGCTTAAAGAATTTTATGAAATATTTAAAAAAATTACATATATCACATGAAATGTGATATATGTAAATAAATAAGTTAATTAATACAATAGGATCGGATATTTCTATGCTGTAAAATGTAAATGAAAAAATAGAATACCGTTTTGGTTAATTATTCCTCCATGGACCAGACGACATGCATTGGACAGATGCAGAACAAAAATAAAACTAACTTAAATTACAACTTACAGGTCACTGAAAATGTTCGTCGGGTTAAATTACTTTGAATGTATAGCTGTGAGAGTGTAAATAAATTAGATGTATACTTTGTAGTTGACTCACCAGATTTGTACGACGTGACGTGGATGCGCGTGCGCTGTTAGGCGGGCGGTCGAAGACTGGGCGGGCGGTGGTTGCGACGCTAGCGCCCGGGTGAGCGAGTAAACGATATTCGATGTAACGTTATAGTATGAACATTTGAGTCATAGATTCATTATATTTGTTCAATTTTTGCGTATATTTTGAAATTATAATATGAAGTTCTTGTTTTTTTTTGCTCTTGTCTGTAAAGTCATCATATTAAGGAAGTTTTTGGTAGCACCTTGTCTAAGACCACCAGACTAGTTTAAGTGTGTCTCTACACCACCTACATACGACTGGTAATATCATATGCAAGCGTTACTTATGCATGATATATTCTTCCTTGATGCATGGAAATACAATCAAACGTTGTCACCTACATTGTCAATATCACATGCTGTACAACAAATGAGGCCTTTTAAACTAACTTAAAAAGTTTGAATGAAAATCAAAAAATGCTCATAATCCCCACCTTTTATGTAAGACCAGCCACATAAAAGGTTGGGATTATGAGCATTTTTGAATATATAAAATTATATTAATACCCTAAGTTGGAAAGGCCTATGACCAGCAGATATAGCATATAAAAATAAGCTTTTGATGATAATAATAATGATTGTTTCATTATTTATTAATAATCTACAATTCATATAAAATAGATTCTCGCGAAAGTTCACCGACGCTCCACATTGAACATCGACCTACAACAAGTTCTATTATATATATATATATATATATATATATATATATATATATATATATATATATATATATATATATATATATATATATATATATATATATATATATATATATATATATATATATATATATATATATATATATATATATATATATATATATATATATATATATATATATATATATATATATATATATATATATATATATATATATATATATATATATATATATATATATATATATATATATCACTTCCACTAATATAGGGCGATATTGCTGCTCCCCATCATCTATACTATGTTCGAATTCTCAAATTTTGTCCCCGAAAAGGGACATTCACCCTCGGCGTAAGCAACTGAAATACACTGCGTCAACGATACCCATATATTTGTCTACTCGATCATTTTTGATTTACCGTCTTACTTTTTCTCTCTGATGGTGTTTCAAGCCGAAGTCTTACTTGAAGAAATATTGTATATTGTTAGTACGGCCCTTTGTCACGTTCAGCGTTTCAGTGGGGTTTTAATATGGAAGAGTAGTTGTCCATTCAGAAGATTGTGCGATATAACAGTTTGGGGGTTTTTGAGGGAAATAAATCATTGTCGTTTTACGTAGCTAACGGTCAAACCCTTATAGGAGGTTTCTGGAGTGAGTTGTCACCAGTGCTTAATATTAGCAAAGTACACTCAGACATTAGAATCTAGAAACATTTTAAATATACAGGCTTTAGCCTTCTTCTTATAAAATTTTGTTTCTTATAATAAAACGAGCAAGTAATGATTTCACCTCGGTCAGTCCATTTTGTGCATTGAAAGACATTTAAATGGAAACGTTTAATTAATTGCCGAAAATGGAACACATTAATATTTCTAACTAGAAGAAATTATTTTAGTGTACTATCGAAGCTCTAAAATGAAGAAATAAGCAGAAGAGTGTATTTATAGGTCGTTGGGGTCTGAACTTTTTGGACAGAGGAATCCAGTAACGTACCTTTTTAGTTAAAAGATTCGTTACTTCTTCAAACGTAAGGCTTTGATTGTCAACTATACTGTGAAAAAGTCTTTTAAAACATGCGTAAAAAAACAATGCTTAAAGTATGTATGTACATATGTAATATCCAACAGCAATTTAACACCAACAAACAAGTTGTGACTTATTAACAAGTTGTGTACAGTCATAATGAAGCCTTAGTAGATATTTAATTCAGAAGTAACTTCGGAAAACGCGTAGTAAAGTTGACAAATAGACAAATTAAGAGTTTAGGATTCACGAGTAAAATCGGTTTCAATCAAAAGAAAGACGATAATTAGCTAAGAATGTTTGAATATTACGGAATAGCTTTTTGGGACATCTAATGCTAGTCCTCTTGTGCCCCAAAAACTTTATAAACATTTGCATTCTTCTTCTAAGAGTGCCTCTCCGACTTACGAAGGTTGGCGGCCAATTCAGCATAACTTTCTTTTGACAAAGGAGGAGTCCTTTGAGAGGTGCAGCAGTTCTGGAGCACTCGCTATCCACTCCCTTATATCATTAACATTTGCATTAAAGTTCAATATATGTAATATTAGTATTAATTTTTCAATATGTGTACCTCACATTTAGGTTAACTCTCTGTTGGTAAAACAAGTTAATATTTACAGAATTTTGTTTAATTTCCAAGGTAAATGTCGCTCAACATGAGTCACTGTGTTTAAGTCATTATTACTTCGCAGACGTATGCTAGAAGATGGCGATGCCGTGTAAAATCATTCATTTGGAGATTGCGTTCAGCCCGGCCAGTATATAGTGAGACAATTTTATATTATATTATATTCTTATATTACTTGAAACTATAAGCCTACTTATAATTAAGCCTACTTATTTGCTTCTCCTGGTTTTTCCAGTAATTTTTCTCATATCATTTCTGACATAGCACTTAGCTTTTTGTAATTTAATAAATACTATTATTCTTGTTCTCATTCGTTCCCTCAATACTGAAGATGGTGGTTCGTAATTTCTGCATGGATATTCATACGCCATCTACCTTCTGTATAGTATTTGTTATTTATGATAGCTACAGAATGTAAAAAATAACCTATTGATTTAATGCTTATAAAATAAGATACTATTTATATGATATTAATGGACATCGACACATATAATTTAGAAGATATGAGTTATTCAGCTTTTACGGAAAATATTTTTTATGTATAATGATAGCCTTTTGTTTTATTTAATGTGTTTAACACGAATATTGCATATAAAGCTTCCTTTTACTTAGGAATCGTAGTACAGGTAAATGATAAGTATATATGTTATCAATGCTTTTTATATAGGGGCACGTGAATTTTCGAAAATATCGAAAAATTGCCATAAACGTTTTATTTTCGAAGATATTATGTTTTTAAACAATAAAAAAATAATTTACGTCGATTTTTCAATTCCGGATTTCTCAAAACACAGGGGGACAAAAAATTAATTATTATTAATTTCCAGAATTAGCGTGCCCCCAAAAAAGAAGTGACAAAAAGGCCTGTATGTAACTAAAACAACAACGATTGCTTTATTGTTTTTCCTTGATTTGTTTAAATATATCTGCAGCGGCACATCTCTCACAACAATAACTCTCTTTCTTAATTAATGAATTACTTTATAATATACATTTGGAGAAGTAGCCCTTATTACTTCATATTATTATATAACCATTCTGTGCGCTAATATTAAGAATTATAGTTTAGGCGATATTGTTATGTTAATTCTATATATTTTTCATTCTACGACTGTAATTTATTTGTGCCAAGTAAATAAATAAATAATGGTATAAGAATTTAATTCTATAACTTTTTATAATGTTTTGTTTTCATGATAATACTTATTTATGATAATAGTTATTTATTTAAACGGATATATTTGAACAATATTAAAATAAAAAACGTATATTTTTGTAATATAATATTTGAATATTCCGTACATTATATTATTATGAATATCAAATAAAAATCAGGGTTATTTTTTAACTTTTATTCCTTTTTTTATTTGACATAAATAGCATTTATTTTTAATTATTATAAGCTACAATTACAAACGAACAACATTTATTGCACCATTAATAAATAATAATATAAAAATCCTTTTATTTATCTACTGCACCAGAATTACGGTACATTTTATTCTTAAGTACAGGTGACCTTATATTAAATATGAAAAAAAAGCTTACTCAGTTTTGGTTCTTTATTAAATTGATTTAGCAATTACAATAGAAAATTCTAAGGGGACGAGAGGTCGGCGATCGGCTTCAATACTGTGGAGACACGGCAATATTAGGGCGAGTCGCCTCGCCGAGCGCCCGTCCCAGAGCGCTATCTATCGTTTAATTCAGAAATTACTTAACGAACGACTAGGCTTATACCCGACCGGAATTGCGCCCCATAAATGCCTGATGGAGAGAAATGCTGGTATGGCGGGGCGTTGAATTTTTGTCGCTCACTCCGTGCTGAGGGCTCGGGACTCCTGAACCAAGTATACTTGGGAGCCGGGAACAGTGGAGGTGGTAACAAAGGTACGGTGTTTGGCGCGGATGAGAGAAAGGTTACTCTCGGCAACATCAGCGCGGTCTTCAGCAGCCTCCAACTCGCGTTGGAATCGTCGAACTCGCGTGACACTTTGTTGAGATACGCCTTCCTATTAACAGACGAAAAATATATTTTAATAAAAAGTTCTTGTAGCGATTGAGAAATATTTATAATATTTTATACCATTAACGCCAATGATTATTAAAATTACACACTTCATAATCACAGCAATTACATCTCGTATGTATATAACAAAACAGTTTCGTATTAAAAAAAGGGTAAAATATAACGTTGGACGGATTAACTATAACGTTGCAACTGTTTTATATCGCTCAGGAATGAAGCTTATCATTAAACAATGAGAATAAAGTTAAACAATATTTATATATAAATTACTTTACCGTTTTGTTTGTTTAGTAGGTTAAGTAAGTGTATGTGTAATGTTTTATTTACCTGTTCCGTCAACTGCCTCTTGTAGATGTTAACTTTCTGGGTAGTTTTCTCCAGGGAGTCCTGAAGGAGCACAATATTCTTCTGATCCTCTTCACATTGGATCATGACCTCCTTAAGTTGACGTTCCTTTTTGCGCAGAATCTTGATGGTTTCAGCGTGCCTCCTCTTCTCCTCATCCATCTCCAATTCCATGTCCTTGATGCGAGCTTCCAGTTTGCTGATGATGCGCTTGCCACCAACAATAGCGTTAGCTTCGACTTCTTCCAAACGGACAGAGATGTTCTAAAACCAATAAAAAAGTTTTTAATCATGAAAATGTTATATTTGTTAAAACATATTTAAACTTGTAACAGAATTTAAAATTGAGGCACTTATAAAATAATATCTTAGCTCCTTTACCTTTACTTCTATCTCGAGAGACTTCTTGATAGCTTCAATCTTGACGATTCTCTCTTGTTCTTCGTGCAAGTGCTCTACAGTGTGTTTCAATTCAGTCTGAAATAATAATATCCAAAAAAACATATACATTAACTTGTTGATTTTTTTTAATACAAGATTGTGTTGTCGGAAAGGTAAATAACATTTCTTGAATTATATTTAGAAAACCTTATTAAATATATTTAGTCATATATAATTTTTTTAAACAGATTTAGTTTCATAGCACACTACAATTACATACCTGGACGCGCTGGTATCTTTCATCAGCGACACGCAGCTCTTTGGTGATCTCGTCGTAGTCAGCGGCAACGGCAGCAAGCTCTTGTTCGATCTTGGCCTTGCTGCTGGATAAGTTGACATTGATAACGGTCAGCTCGTTGATACGGGTTTGCGCTTCCTCATACGACAGCTCGACGGTGCGCTTAGCACGAAGGGCCTATATGAATTATAGATTTAAAGTTTCTGCATTAATAATCCAGCTATAAGGTAATTATTATTGTACCAACACAAAAGAAATTTACATTATGAAAATTACATTAAGAAATTTACTTTTTGTTTTTTTTTTCGCTTTTGTTTTTTACACTTATTAAATTACCTATGAAAGTATTCCTATTAGCGCAGATCCTAAGCTTCCGTAGAATCGTATTTTTACGGTATTTGATAATATGCCGTAAGTTGCGGGTTAAATCTGGGCTTTTTTACATAATAAGGATACTGACGTGTCGCGTCATAATAGCCGTTGCGATTCATATCCTGTATTTTTTACATGCGCTTTTCAAAAACAAGTGTACAAACCTAGTGGGAGTAGAGCGTCTGAT
>JASFAT010001448.1:0-55013 GCA_031353405.1 Baronia brevicornis
GCAAGTGATAAGGGATTTCTCAGTTACTTGTACAGTAGGAAATGAGGTCTTTTCCAATCAACAATATGTAAAATACACGAGAAGGCAAGTAGTATTCAGTAACTAATATGTACAATACGCGGAAAGGCAGGCGTTTTCCATTTACTAATATGTACAATACGCGGAAAGGGGTTTTTCAGTAACCAGTATGTATAATATGCATAAAAGCGGTTATTTTCCACTTACTTATATATACAATACGGGGAAAGGCAGGGGTTTTTCAGTAACCAGTATGTACAACATACATAAAAGCGGTTATTTTTCAGTAACTTATATATACAATACGCGGGAAGGCAGGGGTTTTTCAGTAACCAGTATGTACGATATGCAAAAAAGCGGTTTTGTTTCCAGTTATTAATATATACAATACGCGGAAAGGCAGGACTTTTTAGTAACCAGTATGTACAATATGCATAAAAGCGGTTATTTTCCAGTTAGTAATATATGCAAGACACAGAAAGGCAGGGGTTATTCAGTAACTAGTATGTACAATATGCAAAAAAGCAGTTATTTTCTAGTTACTAATGTGTAAATACGCGGTAAGACAGGGTTTTTCAGTAACCAAGTATGTATAATATGCAGAAATGCAGTTTTTTTTTCAGTTACTATTACGTACAATTCACATAAAAACTTTTGCTACTCAGTAACTTACCTCCAAAAAACAAGCGTACACTTTTCTTAAAGGCCGGGAGCGCAAGCACTGCCTATGGCACTGCGGATGTCTATGGGCGGCGTTGATTGTTTTGTATGAGCTGACACGCCTGCTCGTTTGCCTTCCTTTGCGATAAAAAAATTAAAGTACAGTTTACTTTTTTTATAATAATACGCGGCAACGCAGATTCTTGTATTATCGTACATCATAGCGCTGAATCAACTAATTCTCCCCACGTCCGATTCCTAGCACTCTATTTCTCTCATACTCATAATTGTTGAGCACTAAATTAGTGGGATGTATCTACACAGCCTACGATGTTAGCTCAAACGTGAAATTGAATTGGAACAATGCCAAACTAGTAGAATTTCTCCTGTTCTTTGATTTTAGCTGCACACCGGAATTACAGTTTGAATTCTATACCAACTTAAATTGCAATAAAAATTTAAAATTCGTATATGAATTAAAAACAAATTATTTATTATATATTTCAAGTAGGAAAAAACGTAGTAAAAAAAGGCTTAGATAAATATAGCGTATATATTATTAATTGTAGTCGAAGTAGATATATATATATATATATATATATATATATATATATATATATATATATATATATATATATATATATATATATATATATATATATATATATATATATATATATATATATATATATATATATATATATATATATATATATATATCTACTTGGACTACACATAAAAATATATATGCTATATTTATCTAAGTCTATAGTTTTTTTTACTACGTCTTTCTCTATGTATGTATAAAGTAGACCCGCGGTAATCTGGACCCTGTCTAGTCCAGCGCCCCCTGTAATCCGACACGCCTATCACCGTTGATTGTACATAAAACTTGGCAAATCTTGGCAAATCTTTGGCAATCTTCACTAATATAACGCATGACTGGACAAGTTGTAACTTGTACGCACCACCATTACGTTTGTAAGTTCTATGTAGCACTGATGATGTTATTTTTATAATAAAATGGTAGCATTCCATTGTGATGTTTAATTTACTAAATTCACATATACAATATGTACACAATTATCTAGTATGATTCGTAGTTGAAATACATTTTTTATTAGTAATTTTGCGGATAACGTGGACCGGAATTTAAAGAATACGAGTATATTCTATAAATTCCGGACTACTTATAATCCAACATAGCCCTGCAAAACTTTTGTCGGATTACCACAGGACGGATCACTACATTTAATTAGCTCAGTCGACAACTTCACTTTTGGGTTCGAAGATAGCGAGTTCAATCCTCATTTCAATCCAAAGATCTACCAATCTGTCTTAGAGAAGCATTATAGAGCTCCCTGTTTCTGGAGTAACAATGATATCCATTTTTGGAAGTATTCGAATGAGGAACACCTCAAACCATGGACCATGGAGACCACGTCCTGATTCCCACGAGGGCGAGAAGCGAAGAATGGGGAGCCGTTTCGCTACGATGAATGTGAGAGGAAGGATGGATGAAAATATGGATGAGTGTGAAAGAAGCAAGAAAGGTGTGTAGGGATCGTAGTGGATGGAGACCTGTGGTCTCTGCCTAACCTTACAAGGAGACAGGCGTGACTATATGTATATGTATAATATATTATATTGTTTGCTTTTTCTATATTATTTTAAACTGTTATTAATTACTACATTAATAATAATTACTGTTAGTAAACGTAATTAAACTGTGTAATTAACTCATTATGTACATTCGCTTTTGTTTGTCATTAATAAAAGACCCATTCGTTCATTCATTCTTTTTTTTTCATTCATTAAATCATTCATTCTATTCATTACCGATAACTATTGCTTCGTTAATAAACTAATTAGATCGTTTTTCATAACATACAATAATATTGTATTAGTTGAATACGACAAAATTCATTGAGTTGCATAAAATATATTTATATAAAGGACATACACAGCCGAAGGCAATTACATTTCCGCCGTCAGCGCCTCTTAATTTCCGGTAAGTGACAGTTCATTTTATATTGAACAGCTCTTTATAGTTCGCTTTATTATTAACGCTGGCATCATGTTAATATAATATTATTTATAATTCGATTAAGCTCGTCTGATCCTGTTTGCAAATTAAATTTTCTTTGAAAAATATGCTTCTCTAATGATTGATCAGAATAGATCTGCTTTCTAAAAACAAATTTAATACTTTTATTAATAAAATAATCCGTTAAGCAGCTTAGGTTAAATTTAATGATAACTCGTAAGAAGTTATTATAAAAAGCAAATACGCGGAGGCGTGACGTGAAGTCTATTCAGATAAACGATACATTATGTAACTTCTTCTTCTAAGAGAGCCTCTCCGACTTGCGAAGGTTGGCAGACAATTCCACATAACTTTCCTCCTCGTTCGCGAGGTGCAGCAGTTCTGGAGGACTCGCTATCCCGGTCCTCTCCCTGATATTACGTAGCCAAGACTTTCATTTTCAACCCACTTTTTATTAACATTATATTACGATATATTATATTTAAAATTGATTAATAAGTATACAATTCTATCACTTTGGTTTTTCACAAAAACACCAAAATGATTGGTGCCTTCCAAACAATCAAAAAAAAACTGAAATGGAACTGGACCGGACACATCATAAGGACAAAAAAGGCAAAGTGGACAAGAGAAATCCTGGAATGGTATCCCAGAAGTGGAAGAAGACAAAAGGGACGGCAGTAAAGAGATGAGTAGACGATTTAACTAAAGGATGGAGAAAATTAATTTGGGACAGGGAAAAGTGGATGAAACTAGAGGCGGCCTATGTCAAAGGACAACCTGACAAAAAAATTAGTTGCTGTTGGCACTATTAATTCTATAAATTTATAGAATCTTATTATTTGTAAATACTATGATCAGCGAATAAAGGCTTATCTTATATACAATTCGATTATTTAATACAATTAATGTTTTTATTAAATAATAAAATTTTATTTATATTATAATATGATTCGCATTACACACATTTGAATTGAATTACAGATTGAAATCACAATCTTGCCCAATCGAACTATTGCTGATTGAGAAATTGAATAAACGATTGGCTCAGTGGCGGGGCCCTCCGCCCGCGGAGTCAATGGTCGCGGGTTCGATTCCCGCATTGGAATAAATATTTATATGGATTTTTAAATGTTTATTCCGAGTCTGGTAACCCCCCCAATCCACATTTTCCTTTCCTTTCCTGCCCCTTCCTTTCTTCTGTATCCTTTCCCTTCCTCTCCGCCAATCCACGGTCTGCCGTGCCAATGGATGCGTGGCTAGGGGCGAGCCTAGTCGTAAGCGTGCCGATCGTCTCGGGGTCGAGCTCCTCCGGGTACTATGGTGCCTTACCTCAGCATGCAGGGCTCTGCTGGGGCTGACCTCCATCCTCCCATGCGGCTTGTGGGATTCACTAAAGACGAATTTAATATACCTAATTTGTCGAAAAAATGACGGCGACGTGGTTCGCCACCCGTCACGTCCTGATTCTCACGAGGGCGAAAAGCGACCAATGACGAGCCGTTTCGCTGCGATGAATCGCAGCGGATGGAGCTCTGTGTTCTCTGCCAACCCCTGCGGGGGATAGGCGTGAATATATAAAAAAAAAAAATTGAATAAACCAGATGGTGTGGTAAACATAATTTTAATTCCACTCACGACATCTCTGTAGAACTTGCTGTGGTTTTTTAATGGGAATTTTTATGGATTCAAACGAGCAGCCGTGTCATTTAATGGAAAGCAATCAACGCAGCTCATAGACATCCGTAGTATCACAGGCATCGCAGAAGCGTTGTCGATCTTTAAGAAGTGTGTGGGCTTGTTTTTTGAAGGTTCCAATGTCGTATCGGTTCGAAAACGACAACGAAGATGGCAAGTTCCAATGGTAATGACGAACTGATACGATATTGATATTGTAAAGTATATCAATGTTTTATATACGCTTATATATTATAATATTATACATGGTATGTATATGTATATGTGTTTATTTATATATGTATAGTTATATATAATATTTATAACTGAAGACGAATAATGATCGAATTCGTATGTCTCTCTCTACACGGGCCTGCTCTATGTTCCATCTAAATTCATTTTATAACTGTTTTAAATAAAAAAAACATATTAAATAAATTGAAATAATTTACAGAAACGAGCCTGCATTCTACGAAATTTCAGCAACGAAAAAATTCTCATTTGATATCACAAGCGACACTTTTGCTCGATGGCCCATTTTTTTTCAGTATTTAACCATGTGTATAATAAACATTAAGGTTCGAGTGATCAAAATACACTCAATCATTCATTTTTCCATTTCATTATCTTGTCAAAAACAAAACAAATATTCCATTAATTAGCGGGACGTGTTTTGCTATCAATCATTTGCAGACATTATATATATATATTTTTTTTAATTTACATTCAGGCATGTGTTTTTTGTTGTTCCGGCTAAATGGCGATATACCGAGCGCTTTAGTGGTATAAATGTGACTAAAATTATCTGTAGTTTAATTGCAAAGACTAGCTAAGGGTAATACAGATTTAAGATAGTGGTAGAGCCACGCTGCAGATGAATACTTTGTCAAGAATGGCATAACAGTCTGTACCACATTGCAATAATATACCTGGGAAATACCACACTTCTGCAGTAAACCAGTGTCTGAGCCACCACACTACGTACGGTGATCGGCTGAGTTCCGGAGGCTCAACATAAAACCCCCCCCACCCTTTTCCACACCTTTGACACTTTTCATAAAGGTCGGACAACGCTTCCGCATTGCCTATGGCGCTTCAGATGTCTATGGATGGCATAGATTGCTTTTCATCAGGTGACACGCCTGCTCTATGCCTTCCTATCCCATAAAAAAAACAAAATAGTAAAACAGGGAGAAAAATTTCCAACTGTTTGTTGCTTCTACACGCTTGTTCGTTCTTCCAAGGTTGGCACAGTCTTTTGTCATTCGAAAAGCATTATACGTGATATATTGCAATTGGAATACGAGTAAATATTTTACTTGTCTCGCTTCCCCCCATTCGGCGGTGCGTTCGCCAAACATTTGTTTGCCAAATTGCTTGCTAACAGCCCCCGTTCATCGTTTGCATGACACCAATTTCATGCTTCGCAAGCAACAATACGGAAATATATGTATTAACTGTTTAACAAGAAATATAAATTATGTTACACTCTCTTCACTTCTCTTCTTGAAGCGAGGTTTATAATGGATATTTTATGTTACCCTCATTACTGCCCTTAATTCGTTAAAATAATACTAACAATATTGCTAATAAGCCTAATGTTGTGACAGTGGATCGAACTACACGCGAAGCAATGATAGTGGATATTAGTGTTCCACAGGACGAGAATATAGTACAAACACTCTTCACTTCTCTTCTTAAAGCGAGCTTCATAATGGATATTTTATGTTACACTCACTACTGCCCTTAATTCGTTAAAAATACTAATAATATTGTCGCTAATAAGCCTGATGTTGTGACAGTGGATAAAACTACACGCGAAGCAATGATAGTGGATATTAGTGTCTTACAAGACGAGAATCTCGAAGAGAAAAGCAAATAAAATACATTGACCTCACGCAAGAGATCTCCGCTATTTGGTATGTTTTTCAACTCTCATTGTACCCATAGTAGTCTCTGTGAATGGACTTTTTGGTAAAAATTTGGACGCCCATCTGTCCAAGTAAGATTGAGATAATTCCGTTAAATTAAGAATAAATAACGCACTATATTGTGCACGGATATTATCGTAGACAATATAATGCGCGGATAAATCCTTCGTTTAGTTGGTTTATCCCGCCACGAAAGTTTAATAACCGAATTAATAATATAAATAATAACAGTGAAAGAAAATATTATCCGTAAGGTTAAAGACATCCCGACGTCACTACTTCAGCGAGTGTCACGAAATACTGTAGCTAGAGCACAAGAGTATGCCCGACGTGGTGAACGATCAACATATAGACGAAATAATTTAAAAAAAATAAAACCACTTCTCTTCTTCATAAAAGTTATTGAATTTTCAGTTTAACCCTTGTAGGTTATTTATGTTTGGAAATTTAATTCTACCACAAGACACTCTATACTATTCTATGCCGGAAATTATACGTATATATCGTCACGCCTGTCTCCTGTAGGCAGAGACCACTGATCTCCATCCGCTACGAGTCCGGCACACCTTACTTGCTTCCTCCACACTCATTCATCTTTTCATCCATCCTTCTTCTCACATTCATCGTAACGAAACAGCTCTCCATTAGTCGCTTCTCGCCCTCGTGAGAATTAGTACGTGACTTGTGGCGAACCACGTCACTGTCATTTTTTAACAAATTAGATTTGTTAAAATTCGTCATAGTGAATTCCACGAGCCGCAAGGGAAGATGGAGGTCAACCCCAGCAGAGTCCTGCATGCTAAGATAAGGCAACTATAGTACCCGGGGGAGCCCGATTCCGGGACAGTCGGCACGCTTGCGATTTAGCTCGAACCTAATCACGCATCCTTTGGCAAGGCAGATCGTGAATTGGCGGAGAGGAAGAGAAAAAGATAGAGAAGAATAAAAAGATTGATTTAGACAGGATGATAGGGATATAATACTATCGCAACGTAAGACAAGGTGTGATACGGTAGTAGCTCGGGAGGCCGGGGTCGCGTACTCGTGTACCAATACCATAACTTTCGGACAGGTGGCTAGGCAAAGATACTACCTGACCTACAACAAAATAAAATAATAATTTGTTTTAATTTATAAAGCTGCCACGAGAAACCGCGTTCGCAAATATAACGCGCATTAAAATGCTAGACACGAGAAATTGAACAAACAGAGGTTAAATTTAAAAATGGGCAAAGCGCTCGAATAGTGACCGTTCCTTCCGGTTCCACAAAACGTTTGGCTTTACGTAAAAGCCCGGATTCTTGTTGTTTGCCAGCATCCGTGGAAATAGGATTGCACTTAACATTTAAAAAAAGAAAAATGAATTTACAAGTTGAGATACGAAAGACGCGAAATTGTAATAGATTTTAACGCTTCTCAAGAATCTATAGAATAAACTAGCTGACCCGATAAACTTCATACCACCTCAGAATCAATAAATAAAAAGCCGAATAAAAATTCAAAATCAAAGAAATGGAAAAAAAACTTCACTTTTGAATATGATTTTATTTCTGAACGACTTTTAAATTTAATTGATTTCTGAACGACGGGACGAACATCAAATATTTGACAGGTAGGAATAGTTTCTAAGGAAAAACGAAATTGTTGCTTTTACTGTATTCCTAATATTTTTATCATATTTACTCACCTTTTAAACCTTCCCTGGTCTTTCAAAAATAATCATTTACTCATATTAGTCTGTTATCATCAATTTTTTTTTATAGCAGAGTCGGCAAACGAGCATGCAGATCACCTGGTGATAAATAATCGCCACCGTCCATAGACATCTACAATGCCGGATGTGTCACAGATGAGTTGCCAGCCTTTTATCATCAACAATCAAAAACAATACTCCGCTATACCTTTCTTTATAAAGTATGAAATTGTCATTTCATACAAAAACATTACAAGTAAATATTTTTGTATGAAAATATTATATAATTTATTCTAAATTATATAATAATATAATTTAGTCAAAGTATTTACCATAGTCGTTTATAAATGTCAACCATCTAACTAGAAGATCATCATTAACTTTTGCGATGGAGGCCTAGACTCCATGAATTGTGTGAAGACAGTTTGTACTGATTCCCAGGAAAAAAAATATTTTTTCCATGCAATAAATTAATTCATTCATGGAAGAAATTGTAGTCGGGTGCGACAAGGTCCGCTAAGATAGTTTTGTAGGTAAATTTTAAAAGGACATTTAATTTCATCTTGAAATACAAATAATATACATACATACATACATATCCTCACACCTGTTTCCCATAGGGATAGGCAAAGACCACAGATTTCCATCCGCTACGATCCTGCCATACCGTCCGTGCTACATTCACACTCATCCATCTTTTCATTAATCCTTCCATCGTAGTGAAACGGCTCTCCGTTAGTCGCTTCTCGCCCTCGTGAGAATCAGGACGTGACGGGTGGCGAACCACGTCACCATAATTTCTTAACAAATTAGGTTTATTAAAATTTGTAATAGTGAATTCCACGAGCCGTAAGCGAGGATGGAGGTCAGCCCCAACAGAGCCCCGCATGCTGAGATAAGGCCCTGTAGTACCCGGAGGAGCTCGATTGCGGGACGGTCGAAATAATATATAGGAATCATTTAACTTATTCTTTTTTAAACATAGCTGTTTTTTTAGATTCACTTCAACACACTTGTAGTCAGTAGAAGTGAGCGTCTAAAATAATATTTATATGGGCCATTTGTGGAATACTAAATTATTTTACTATTTCAGTAATCTAAATATAAGGACAGAAAATTGTCTACCACATATTGGTAAAACGATATCAAATATGCACGACATTAAAACACGGACGGTCGGCGTATCTTTGGTTTCATTTTGATTTGACATTGTAGGCAGAGATGTCATTTTAGACGACACGTAACGGGAGTGAGTTAGGTCGTCCTTGTGTGAATTTGATAGTTTAATGGATCTTACTTATAACCATTAATAAATGTCGTTGATTAATATCATAATAGCCATCTTGGATATCCCATCTCTCAGGCTTTTACCATGAATTGCTCCGAGCAACTGATGGAATAATTACTGCCGCTGAATTTCACCATCGCACAACTCGTCGCAAAGGAAAGTTTTGTCCCCACCATCCGGATGAGTGGCGATCCAGTGCGGTGTGTTTTTCTCGAAAATTCTTATCACGCACCACCGCCCGTGAAACCGGCTACCTTCAGCAGTATTTCCGAATTGATACGACATCAGAATCTTCAAAAAACAAGCCCACACATATCTCAAAGGTCGGCAATGCTTCCGTAATATAAACGTTGTCTATGATATGGCGGGGTTGATTGCTTTCCATCGGTGCACCACCAGACGCACATGCTCGTTTGCTCTCCTGTCCCATAAAAGAAGGTGATCTACAACGTCGTCGGTTAAACGAACTTTTGACCTGACCTTTCTTGAATACCTCTGTGATTTGGTCAAAATATGTTCTCCTTAGTCTTCCTCTTCACCGATCCTTCCATCCACTTCTGCAATATAAACTTCTTTTCTCAGTCGTCTTTCATCAATCTTCGCTATGTGCCTAAATCATCTAAGCATCCCTTGGTAATAGAAAACAGGATCAAATTTCGCAGTATGAGCCAAATCAACACATTTTAAATATATCAAATTATGAAATGGTAGAGCCACGCTGCAGACGAATAATTTATGGACAGTCAAAAGTTTTACTTAAAAGTGGTTTTCACTTTTCGGTTGTCTTCCGTAGAGTCTACTATACCTGAAGATGCCTCGTGTTGGGGCGAAACACGTGTCGTTTACAAGATGGAAAAGTGATAATGTGTGTTTGGTGTTGTGTATAGTGGTTGGTGGGTGGAGAATTGATGGCCGATTTTCGGTAAGTTTTTGGTTTAAGTTCCAAATAAATCCACTTAGCCCAACGGAAAAACACACATTATTAACTTTCTGTTATTGTTTTGCTTGTCGCGGATCTTAGCTAAGTAAAACTTTTGACTGTCCATATAGTGATGGATTTCCGCAAAGTAACGCCTGACTCCATTAATAATCATAAGACGAATACTTTGTCAAGAATGACATATTATTTGTCTGTAGTATGAATGTGCCGGCTCGCCCGGGGAAATACCACACTCCCGCAGAAAACCGGCGTTTGAGTGGTAGCTTAGCTACCGCGCTTTGTCCGGTGAGCGGTTGAGTTCCGGAGACCTCACCCCCCTTTCCTCTCCCATAATGACACTTTCCTTAAAGGCCTGCAACGCTTTCGTAGTGCCTATAGCACCGCGGATGTTTATAGGCGGCGTTGATTGTTTTCCATCAGGTGACATGATGGATTAAGTTTTATAAGTCGCGTCAGCAACATAATATAATAATGGCAGTATTTAAATATGGACAGTCAAAAGTTTTACTTAGCTAAGATCCGCGACAAGCAAAACAATAACAGAAAATTAATAATGTGTGTTTTTCCGTTGGGTTTAGTGGATTTATTTGGAACTTAAACCAAAAACTTACCGAAAATCGGCCATCAACTCTCCACCCATCAACCACTATACACAACGCCAAACACACACTATCACTTTTCCATCTTGTACACGACACGTGTTTCGCCTCAACACGAGGCATCCTCAGGTATAGTAGACTCTACGGAAGACAACCGAAAAGTGACCCGCCATTACAGCGGGCGCCTTATATAAACAACCCCCACCCACAATGTAAGAAAACAACATGTGGGCGATACAGGTGTGTCAAAACTTACGTCACCACTTATTATTTGGTAAATATGACAATTCATTTTATTGTATTAAACGAATTTCAAACTTTTTTAAGAGAATATATTCAAAAGAGGGGAATTTACAATATTTATTTGATCGTTTAGTATCTGGGACGAACTTACTCAAAATACAGTTTTAAGTTTGCACTTCTGTCGGCAGTCCTCATAACTGTCTCCGATTATTTTTACAACACAATTCGTATGCTTCGAACATAAATCAAAAAGCAATCAAAATCTCTAAAGTGAACTTAAATTACATATTTGCATTTTGAAACATGTCATCAAGTCCCATTCATTTTTCTGCTTTCGTATGCCAAATGTAGATTCACTTATTTTATGTATTCGAAAAGTTTGAATTGGCTCGCCGTCGCCTAATAGAGGTTGTTCGACAATATTTTGGCAAGAGAACATTCGCGACGAATGTGAGGACAAGTAATTTTATAAATGGAATATAATCACTTCTTCTTCTTTTCTCTGATGGCGATCAGTTACAACTATTATGCCAGTGAAAAATAAAATGCGTTAACATCAAATCTCTTGAAATAAATCCAGGCAACTTACCACGTTACGTCTTGATAAAATGGTGGCCATTTTACCGAAACCTTCTATGGAATTTTTCAATCAACTTAAAAAGTCACGATACACGCATTTATTTCATATCACTTTACTCATACGCCTTAATCGAACTATATTGTATAATACGCCACAACAATTAAACAGTATAACTGGTAATGATATAAGATTATGAAAATGAAATAAAATCACAACGTCACTGATGTAAGTTGACGGGTAAAGTCCCATATAATCATTTATTCGATGGGATGGGAAGTTTAACGAGCAAGGGTGCCGTCTAATTGAAAGCAATCAACGCCATCCATAGACGTATACAACCCCATAAGCACGGCAGAACCTTTGCTGACCTTCGTCAAATTTGTATATGCAGTTTAATTTATTAGTATTATATTTAGTGGTGGTAGAGCCACGCTGCAGACGAATACTTTGTCAAGAATCGACCGGCTCGCCGGGGGAAGTACTACACTCCCGCAGAAAAACGACGTCTGAGTGGTAGCTTAGCTACCGAGCTTCGTCCGATGAGTGGTTGAGTTCCGGAGGCCTAACCCCTCCCCCTTCCCCTCCCATAGTGACATTTTCCTTTATTCGATTCTGAAACTCACGGATTGTTAGTGTTTACTTTCTGATACTATACGACACCCAGAGCGAACTGATCAAGGGCAAATAAATCAATTTTCATGGGTTAGGAAGGCAAACAAGCAGGCTTGTCACTAATGGAAAGCAATCAATGCCGTCCATAGACATCCGCAATGCCATAGGCATTATAGAAGCATTGCCAGCCTTAAAGAAAAGTCTACGCTTGTATAAGGTTCCAATGTCGTATCGGACGGACATACCGCTTGAGATAGATGGTTCCACAGGGAAGTGATGCGTGGAAATAAGTTTCTAGAAAAACGTACCGTACTGGATCGTCACTCATCCAGACGGTGTGGAGGAACCTTTATTATTGTTGAGTTTTTTCTATTAATAAAAACAATAAACAGTCTACCATTGGTCTAATCAAGTTGACCACCCCTGGTCCGATATGATATAAATATATTTTAGCATACAAAATTCATATGTCTAGTTGTATTGATATTTAAAAAAGACAGCTAATTAAAGATACTGGTTCAGGTAAACCTTTTTCGTATGTGATTAGAGTGGTACCGCAGTAATCTGACAAATTATCGAATTTGTCGTATTATAATAAGGGTACCTTGTAATGCGCAAAATTACAAAGAATCTATTTGAACTACGAATCATAACTACATAATTATATCCATATATAATATGAATGTGGAATTTAGTAAATTAAACATTAAATATTGGCCGACTGATTGGCTCAGTGGCGGGGCCCTCCGCTCGTGGAGTCAACGGTCGCGGATTCGATCCCCGCACCGGAATAAACATATGTATGGATTTTTAAATATTTATTCCAAGTCTGGAAACCCCCCAATCCGCATTTCCTTTCCTGCCCTTTCCTTTCTTCTCTATCCTTTTCCCTTCCTCTCCGCCAATCCACGGTCTGCCGTGCCAAAGGATGCGTGGCTAGGGGCGAGCTTAGTCGCAAGCGTGCCGACCGTCCCGGGATCGGGCTCCCCTGGGTATTATGGTGCCTTACCTCAGCATGCGTAGCTCTGCTGGGGCTGACCTCCATCCTCCCTTGCAGCTCGCGGGATTCACTAAGACGAATTTAATATACCTAATTTGTTAAAAAATGACGGCGATGTGGTTCGCCACCCATCACGTCCTAATTCCCACGAGGGCGAGAAGCGACTAATGGCAAGCCGTTTCGCTGCGATGAATGTGAGAAGAAGAATGGGTGAAAGGATGGATGAGTATAGAGGAGGCGGGGAAGTGCCGGGATCATAGCGGATGGGGCTCTGTGGTCTCTTCCAACCTCTGCGGGGGATAGGCGTGAATATATATAAAAAAGAAACATCACAATGGAGATCTAATATTTTATTATGAAAATAACATAATTAGTGCTATAGAACTTACAAAAACAGTAATGGTGGTACGTACAAGCTACAACCTGTCCAATCATACATAATATTATTGAAGATTTGTCGAAATTTTATGTACAATCAAGTAATAGGCGTGTCGGATTACAGGGGGCACTGGAATATACAGGGTCCGGATTAGCGCGGGTGCGATGTATTTGATGTATTTCAGCGGCTAAGCAGTGTGCGTTGTCACGAATTATTTATTAGAGTTACATTAGCAGACACGCGCTTGGAAAATGTTCCAAGCGCTCTATATTATCCCGAAAGCATCCAATGCCGCAAAATGATAGCACTACTGTACCTGACTGCAAACTGTAGCAATTACGTGTAATATTAACAATTCTGTAAATGAACTGATTATTAACACTTTGCCTTATAGTGCGTTTTAACTTTGTTCAAGAAACGTAATGTAGGCATTATACAAATTTTGCTATTCATTTAATAGTGCTAGATTCACACACATTATTATAATTCTTTTTATTATAACAAATTATGAGAAATAAATATAAATCACCAGCATTATTAAAGCAAAGTTTCTATGACAGCAATTATTTTAAAATTATATGCAATATTTTTTTTTAGTTTAATTTATGTTCTTTAGAAGAACAAATTTGCTTATATTTTAATAGAGTTGGTGTTAATTTTAAATAACAAACAAATTCTAGGCTCGTTTTTTTTATGTTGACCTAAGTTATCAACAAAATCGCCTGGTCCACAATTTATTTATTAAATAAAAGATTATTTCTACAGTGTAGATTTTCGCGCGTTTTCGGAGAACGGTACTATTGTGTTTTCCGGAATTATGTTTGGGCACAACGAGACAGGTGGTTGACTTTACGAAAGACAATTAACGTGTGAAAAACTTCCTTGGTAACTATTCAGTTGCCTTCCGTAGACTACAACGATAGATTTCAGCAAACACCTATAATTATATATATAAGTATTAATTATACATATCTAGTTTATCTATTAACCTCAAACTTTGCTTGCGCATTAGAATACTCATTGTTACATCTGCCCCGTTCGGATACGGATGTGAGGCTTGGATACTTAAATAAGACCCCAGAAAACATACAGAAGCGTTCGAAATGTGGGCACATAAACGGATGCTCGCTATTAGCTGGACTCAAAGGATGGCCAATGACGAAGTTCTCCGAAAAGTCAAGCAAAAACGTGAACTTTTGCAGACCGTCAAAGGTAGAAGTTGTTTACCTGGGTCATATCATAAGACATGAGAGGTACAAATTGATTCAACTGATCATGATGGGAAAAGTCGCGGGGAAAAGACAAGTTGGTCGGAGAAGAAAGTCTTGGCTACATTATATCAGCGAGTGGACCGGGATAGCGAGTGCTGCAGGACTGCTGCACCCCGAAAAGGAGAAGGAGAGGTGTGCTTAATTGGCTGCCAACCTTGACAAGTCGGAGAGGCTTAGAAGAAGTAGAAGTTTATCTATTATTTAACGGATAATGTCGAACAAAAAAAAACTAAAAAGAAAATATAATCCTTTTAAGTTATACTTCATTGTCATATTAACTAAGAATTTTATTTCTCATATAGTCCATGTAAATTATACAGTATTATATTATTTCAAAATAAGTTTTTCATGAGTTAGTTGTAAGTTTTATAACCTTTGTCGAAAGAAAGCAAAAAGATGAAATATTGGTCTAGACTACACCACTTGTGACGCTGACAAATAGAATTTGCAGAGTCTATGAGAGTCTAGAGGATTTACTTAACTTGCAAAGGCATACAAGTAATTTCTTCATTTATTTCATTACAAATTTATTTTACTGGAGTACTACATATGATAAATATAATTAAGTTATAATATCTTATTATTTTATAGCGTGCCTGCCGTACTGCTTACGGTGACACTCGAGATCTTTAGGGGACTTCTTTAAATAAAATTCTTCCAAATGATATTAATTTGTTATTGCCTTTCACTGTACATTTATCTTATATCTAATTTATACTTTATTAACACTTTTCACTTTACATTTTATATCTCAATATATATACATATTATAATTTCAATGTTTTGTGCTGGACGGGTGCTATGACTATCCAAAAGACTGTCTTTTTTATAACAATTTATTTCATTTTAAATTTGAATATTACGAATGTAAAAAGAAAATAATATAATATAAAAGATTTTAATGCATTAGTGATACATTTATAAATGTACCACTACACTTCTCTTTAGTTCTTTTCCTACACGTGGCTATAAGAACTATGTTTTAACAATATAGTACTACTCCTTTTTTCGTGAAAGGGTTTGGAGTTGGGCAGAGAAGGAAATCAAAAACGTTCGTCCCGATTAATGTCTAACTGTGAAGAAATGCAATCTAATACACATCATGTTTGTAACCACGCAAAGGTACCATCAACGCCATCTATTGTTCGGCATTTAAGATATTTGATTGTCGATTTAGTAATACTAACCGTAGGAAATAGATGGCGTTGTTATACATAATAACAACTAAATACAGTAAAAGCCTTGAAGAGTTCCTGCGCTTGAAAAAGCGTATCCACGAGCCGATGACTGTTACGCAGCTCATCGTCTGCTTCGGAGAGGTCATCGCTGCAGTTAGTTCCAGCGTCGACCACAGGACGGCGGTGCGCAACGTTTTCGGTCCCACCCTGTTCGCCCCTGTTCGTAGAGCAGAACGGGTTTAGTTGGGGCCGAATTTTATGGACCCCTAAAAACCGCCGATAACGGCGGCGCAAAGACCGGGAGGCGGTTGCTTCCCTGAGCAGATGTCCGAGTAGTAGGGTTCAACCCTGAGGCTCGCTCCTACGCCCCCTGACGGGGGGTAGATGTCCCCATAATAAAAGCCTTAAATAATTAATAAGGCGTTAAATAATTTTTATTCAAACCGTTAGTAAAATTAACTAATATAGTTATTTCTAGTATTCAAAGACACACATAGACACCCTCAACGCTGGAGACATCTCAGATGCATTGTCGGCCTTTTGTGAACATACTTATCTTTGTGGACAGTTAAAAATTTTACTTAGCTAAAATTCGCGACAAGCAAACAACATAAGAAAATTAATAATGTGTGTTTCCCTGCTGGATGAAGTGGATTTGCAGGGTACTTAAACTAAATTTTACGGAAATACGGCAGTCAGCAACTCTCCACCTACCAACCACTATATACAACACCAAACACACACCACCACTTTTCCACCTTGCAAAGGACACGTGTTTCGCCTCAACACGAGGCATCATCAGGTATAGTAGACTGTACAGAAGACAACCGTTAAGATGTTTACACTTAACGGCTAACGTTCACTTGGCCTCTCTTGAGAACATCAGCGATTTGGTCAAGGCATGTTCTCTTTGGTCTTCCCCTACTTATTTAAATAGCTCAATAATGCACGAAAAGTACTCATAAAAATTATTGGAACTTTATAACTATAAATATATAACTCATAACTAATTATTTTGAATATGGATATTTCGGTTTTGTGGTTTGCTTTGATAAATTTCTGTGTGTCTATACTGTGGTTAAATGTGCGATTGTATTTTATATATCTGAAAAATGAATAAAATAAACACGTAACAATTTCCCGGTAAAGCTTATATCCGTAAGCCCAACAAAGAAACACACGGGGTGTGTTGGTACGAAATAAAAACCAAAATAAGTAAACCTTTGTCACCCCTTTCCTCAGCTTGAAGTTGAATGTATGTGGTAATCAAATGAGAACCAGCCCGGCTCATTTTATCTTTGCATGCAAAAACAGTTAGAACGACAAAGAAAATAGTTTACCCTACTTTCTGTACACGGTTTTTTTGGTCTGGAAACAAAATATAAAAAATGGGGAGAAATGTCTCAGTATTTTTTGACTTAATAACTGTTGATTATGGAGTCAGGCGTTACTTTGCGGAAATCCATTACTACGTGGACAGTCAGAAGTATTACATAGCTAAGATCCGCGAAAATCAAACAAAATAGAAAAATATTATAATAATGTGTTTTTTACTTGAAGAATAAAGAGTGGTGGTTGGTCTTGTTGATAATGATTGGGAAATGACAGCCTTTTTTTCGTTAAGATTTATTTTAAGTTCCCCATGAATCCACTAATTCCAGTAAAAAACACTTTGTTATTTTTCTATTTTGTGTGCTTATCGGGGATCTTAGCTAAGTAAAAATTCTGACTATCCAATTAATAAATATTATTATATATGTATGTACGTAAAAATAAATGTCTTTTTTTTACCCAATTTAGTAAATACATATGTATAATATATACCATAACGTTTCAGAGTAGTAGAGCCACGCTGCAGACGAATACTTTGTCAAGGATGGCATATTACTTGTATGTACCATTAATGAGCCAAAACATTGCTATCCATCAAGTGTCACTTCTGCTCGTTTGCCTTCTGATCCTGATTAAAAATAAAGTTATTTACCATGATGTAAGGTTGTGAATAATAGGAGGGCAAGAAGAAAATACAAGAAGTATGAAGGATTAAGGACTCAGTTTCTTTTATATGGTACGCCCAATCGAGCTAGACTAATCGTGTTATCTCTTAAATTTTATTAATGATATTTTCAAATGTAGATTTGTTGCTAGCGTTCGTCTGAATAGAAGAGTTGTGTGGCTTTAATGCGATTGGAGGACAATTCAGATGTAGTCTTTAAAAAATATACTTACTTACTCCGCTGGCTCAGTGATCCGAAGTGGATCTTGGCCTCCGAAACGAGAGTCCTCCATCTTTCCCTGTCCCGCGCTAATTCCCGCCAACTGCTGGCTTGAAGAAGGTAGGAGGGCAGGAAGGGAATACAATAAGTGTGAAGGATTCAGGCCTCAGTTTCTTTTATGCGGTACGCCCAGTCGAGCTAGGCTAATCATGTTATATTACACACTCTTTAATTTTATTAATGATATTATCAAATGTACATTTGTTGCAAGCGTTCGTCTGAATAGAGGAATTGTGTGGCTTTAATGCATTTGGAGGATAATTTAGATGTAGTCATTTAAAAATATGCGTACTTACTCTGCTGGCTTAGTGATCCGAAGTGGATCTTGGCCTCCGAAACGAGAGTCCTTCATCTTTCTCTGTCCCGCGCTTATTCCCGCCAACTGCTGGCTTGAAGAAGGTAGGAGGGCAAGAAGGGAATACAAGAAGTGTGAAGGATTCAGGCCTCAGATTCTTTTATGCGGTACGCCCAGTCGAGCTAGGCTAATCGTGTTATATTACACACTCTTTAATTTTATTAATGATATTTTCAAATGTAAATTTGTTGCCAGCGTTCATCTGAATAGTCTCTATGAAGCAATAATAAACTACCAATTTAAACTTTATAATGGCCCAGAATGAGAATCGTTTTGGCGTACAATGGAGTTTTAATGGATAATATACTTCCACACGAACACCATTTTAATTTCTATGTAATACAACTTTAAAGACCAATTGGCTGAGTGGCAAATCACCCTGCAAATGGAGTCAATGGTCGCGACTTCGATCCCCGCATCGGAATAAATGTATGTATGGCCTAAATATATTTATTTCGAGTCTGGTAACCCCGCCAATCCACACTGGACAAGCGTGGTGGGTTAATGTCCGTTCTTCCAGAAATGTGGACACATATAGGCTGTGAAAATAAAATATAAGTTATCAAGTTCTCAAAGCGCTTTCTTGTTTATGATTATGATGTTATCCAAACTGAAGTTACTGCAATGATCAGTTCTGCGAAATCTTAGAAGTGCACTCTCACAACTACACTACTTCATCCAATGTACCGAATTATATAACAGAGTAGGAAGTGTTGGGAGTGTGATTTAAATGTTAAGTGAGTCACTAAATGGTCTTTCGTAGAGTCTACTATTCCTGATGATGCCTCGTGTTGATGCGTAATATGTGTCGATAGTGGTTGGGAGGTTGAGTATGGGAATATAGGAATAAATAAAAATTAAGACGGTCTTCAGCAAGAACCAGCGTAGCCAGATCGCGAACCATAGTATTTATTAAAGAAAGCGAACACTGAAAATATAATATTACGACTTGGAGACACACAGCAAATCTTCGGATAATCAGGCTTGGAATACTGCCAGTGATAGATATGCGCTTTAATACCGAAGAAACAAAGAAATAGAACATAAACAAGAAAAACAAAGAAACATACAAAAGTGGACCAACTATAACTCAGTGAAATTAATAACAGTCCCGGTCTATTAGGGCGTTACGGTACGTCGGTGGATTGTGGCACAATAAGAGGGACGCGATAAATGTTAGGACGTTACTAGAAAGGGCATCAAGACCATGCAATTAATCAACTTGATACAAGAACAAATTCACTTTGTTAGGAATTTCTTAGTTTATTGTGCTTCCCTTTTCACGGAACACAAAGTAAAAATGAACGCCGGTCTCGCTGAAAGCTTTATGTTTAATATACTATTTCTTTAGAAAGCACCCCCCCCACCCCAAAATATATATGTAAGAAGTAGTCTGAGATAGTATCTTAACTGAGAAGTGATGCAACAGGAGTCTGGATTAATACTCTTTGTTTTTTTTTGTTTACACAAGTGGACCTATTACATACATGGCGAGGGAAAAGAGTGCGGGGTGCGGGAGACGCGGTCGCGCCTGCACGTGCACAGCAACAAAGCGCGTTCCACGAATACGGAGTATCAAAGCGCGTTCCGCGAATGCGGAGTATCAAAGCGCGTTCTGCGAATGCGTAGTATCGAAATCATCAAGTTCCGAGAACTTGTTCTCAAAGTATTGTATTCTGTAGTATGTAGCTACACATAGATGTTCCACTACATGTGTACCGCCTATTTAGCCAGAATAGTCGCTATAGGGAGAGCATGGTAAACTGGGGTTACTCAAACACAAACTACTTGTGTGGCTTTAGAAGTAGTAGGCTAAGAAGATTACTTGGATACATGACCTTTTCTATGGAATAGGAAAGGCAACTATCAGGCGTATTATTATTAATAATATTGTTATTAAAAGAGCAATTTTTAAATAAAGAAGATAATAACAGTAAACCTACAATATTTTATGTTGCTTTACAATAATATGAATCACAAAAAGGTTATTCATGTTATAATAAACATTTAGCAAGAACAATTATATTCAGCAAGAAGATGCGGCATGCCAGAGCGTTGACTTTAAGCAGAATTTTATCATTCTTCAGAATTATCCAGCTTTTTTTCATATAAATAATAAAAATATAAGTGAATATCCCAAACAATTAATCATTAGCATCTGTTTCTGATTAAGTATACCTTATTGATTAGGCTGTCATGGGTTTCGAATCCATTCATCTGTCTTTTTCTATCGCGTTCTTTCCATTTTTGATTACCTCGCAAACGATTTGATATAGTAGATACCGTAAAAATTGTTCTTGTCTTTCTTATATTTAAATTATGACTATCAAATGCATACTTTTATTAAATCCCGCATAAAACTAAAAAAGTTTAAGTTCGAAAATGTTTTTAGTTGGAATAATAAAAGAAACATATTTTTCCAAAGTCTGAGAATTTTTTTTGAGTGGTAGAGCCACGCTGCAAACGAATACTTTGTCAAGAATGACATATTATAATGTAATAATGGCATAACGGCATCTATTATTGTATGTATTAGTTAATAATCGAATCTTTACTGATTTCAATTATTGTAATTAGAAATAATATGATAATGTTATATAAAATTGTATGTTTCCCATGTGAATGGGCCGGTTCGCCCGGGGAAGTACCACACTCCCACAAAAAACCGGCGTCGTTAGCTACCGCGCTTCGTCCGGTGAGCAGTTGAGTTCCGGAGGTCCAACTCCCCTCCTCCCTCCCCCTCCCATAATGACACTTTCCTTAAAGGCCGGCAACGCTTACGCACTGCCTATGGCACTGCGGATGTCTATGGGCTTTCCTTACTATCCCATAAAAAAATATATTTTATTTAAACATATTGTTCACCAACATACTGCGGAAGTCCTTTGTTGGAAATAAATGAAGAATTGTAATGGAAAAAGAAAGGTTTTGTCACCACTTTCCGAGCGCCATTATCCTGTGGAACCAGCTAATTCTAGAGGTATTTTCAAACCGATACGAGGGCTTGTTTTGTGAAGGTTGGAACCATCAAAAAACAAGCCCTCGTATCGCTTTGAAAATACAACGTTTCTGCAATGAAACACTGTTTTCCAGGTGACCGAGCAAACTTAGTCTATGCACCTTTGTCTCTCCGGTTATGTTAGGATCGGTTACAAGTCCTTCGATTTCAACATTCTGTGACCCTCCAGCCTCCTTTTTGGACTGAAGATCTTCCGCAAGATTTTCCATTCCATCTTGCTCTGCTAAAAAACAAACTCCAGAGGGACTATTGAACATTTGCCTCCAAAGAGTGCAGCAATACTTCTCTTATATTTCACGGAGGCTCTTTGACTACCTGATGATGATTCATTCATTTCATCTCCTTCTTCCTTTATTTTTTCTTTCTCTTTCATTTTACACATTCTTGCTCTAAAAGTAGGCGACGCATTTGTACTACCCGTAGTACTCTGTAATAATCTACATGTGCATGGGTGACTATGGTTTCTTATAATCAGATGTCCCGTTTGCTAGTTTTACTATCATGTCTATAAAAAAGTCAGGCTTTTTTTTATATATATATATTCACGCCTATCCCCCGCAGGGGTTGGCAGAGAGCTCCATCCGCTACCATTATCACAGCGAAACGGCTCTCCATTAGTCGCTTTTCGCCCTCGTGAGAATCAGGACGTGACGGGTGGCGAACCACGTAGCCGTCATTTTCAACAAATTTGGTATATTAAATTCGTCTTAGTGAATCCTACAAGCCGCAAGGGATGATGGAGGTAAGCCTCAGCAGAGCCCTGCATGCTGTAAAGCACCATAGTACTCAGGGGAGCCCGATCCCGGAAAGTTCGTTACGCTTGCGACTAAGCCCGCCCTTAGCCATGCATCCATTGGCACGGCAGACCGTGGGTTGGCGGAGAGGAAGGGAAAGGATAGAGAAGAAAGGAAGGGGCAGAAAAGGAAATGCGGATTGGAGGGGGTTACCAGACTCGGAATAAACATTTATAAATCCATATAAATATTTATTCCGATGCGGATATTGAACCTGCGACCATTGACTCCGCGGGCGGAGGGCCTCGCCACTGAGCCAATCGGTCGTCAGGCTTTATACCGCGCACATATATTTTTTCCTTTATATATCACGGCTTTGGATGTTAGCTTCATGCATGAAAAGTGTCTATTTCAGCCTTTGCCAGTATGATTATTAAGAGTAGTAATTAAATGGATTGCCACGTTACGTACATGAAACTAATTGAGAACCGCTTGGCTTAGTAGTTAGACTACTTAACCAAAGGTTGGTTTAAAGCCCGGTTAAAATTATGATAAATTAGTTTATTTTTTTGTATCGCTAGATGTTATTGAATTATATTATTGATCTTAAAGTAACTTAATGTTTGCACATTTACTCCGCTCACTACAAAATTATATTAATGGAAAAAAGTTCGCATCTTTGGACAACATAGAAATTCATCTTGAGAGATTTTTCGAGAGCGAAGACGAAGCCTTCTGGAGAGATGGCATTATGTAATTGTCTGAACGTTGGGCCAGAGTGATACGAAATAATGGACATTATAGTTAACCCTTATCAGTCATAGGTCACCTCTCACATGACAACAGTATTTTGTCAATGCGGTCGTAAGTCACGTGGAAAGTGACAAGACGAGACATGTTGAAACTCGCTTTATGTGAAATGCAGTTATGCAGGCAATATAATGCAGTTGCAGCTTTTATTTTAGAATGTGTGTACTTTGAATAAATCTTAAAAACCGAATAAACTCTTGTGAAAACCTAATAGTATAATAACCATACTGTTTATTATATTAATAAATATATTTTACTAATAAATATACTAGAACAGACGACCGATTGGTTCAATGGAGGGGCCCTCCGCCCACGAAGTCGATCTCCGCATCGGAATAGATATATGTATGGATTTATAAATCTTTATTCCGAGTCTAGTAACCCCCCCCCATCCGCATTTTCCGTTCCTGCCCTTTCCTTTCTTCTCTATCCTTTTCCTTCCTCTCCGCCAATCCACGGTCTGCCGTGTCAAAGGATGCGTGGCTAAAGGCGAGCTTAGTCGCAAGCGTGCCTACCATCCCGGGATCGGGCTCTCTCGGGTACTGTGGTGCCTTACCTCAGCATGCAGGGCTCTGCTGGGGCTGACCTCCATCCTCCCTTGCGACTCGTGGGATTCACTAAGACGAATTTAATATACCTAATTTATTGAAAATGACGGCGATGTGATTTGCCACCCGTCACATCCTGATTCTCACGAGGGCGAGAAGCGACTAATGGAGAGCCGTTTTGCTGCGATGAATGGTAGCGGATGGAGCTCTGTGGTCTTTGTGATAAAATACAGGGTGTACTCCACTTTCTAAAACATCACACACTCATGAGCAATTGGCTTGAGAAGGAGGATCTCATTAAAGTGTCCATGTCCTAACAGAAGATTTAAAAACATTAATATAGTTTCCTTTAAAAAAAATATTAATACGTTATTCTTCTTCTAAAAGTGCGTCTCCGACTTGCGAAGGTTGGCAGCCTGGCCCCAACCTTCTCTTCCTCCGCGAAGTGCAGCAGTTCTGTAGCACTCGCTATCCCGGTCCACACCCTGATATTACGTAACCTTTTACCCGCAACTTTTCTCATCAATAATAATGTATTATATAATAATACGTTATGAAACATATAATCTACAAAATAATAACTTAATCCTCGAATAATGCATTTAACTTTTTTAAACATATTGAGTTCTTTATTTTTATAAGATAGAAATAAGCTTATCACCTGATGAAAAGCAATTAATGTAGCCTATAGATATTTGCAATACCATAGGCATTACAGAGCCTTTCTTAGCATTCAGTCGTTGAGTTACGCATTCCTCTGAAAGTAGCTGGTTCCACAGAGTGGAATTGATTTTAAGTTCACAAAATTTATTTTATGTTTCTATTCTGGCAGCACCGAATATTCGGAGCTCATTGCATTTTTAAAAGTTTCCGTATATAAGACTTGTAAGGTTCTGTGTCGGGTTTGATATATTAATATTTAAGTCGTTGGCGGTAAAGCTTTGAGGAAGCGAAATATATCAGCGATGCTGACGGGGTTTGTGAATTATTTTTTGCATTCAAAGTAGCCATCCACCCATATAGTAATAGTGTGGAATATTTTATTATTACATTGATAAATATTTTTCTCGCTTCATCATTATCATCAACTACTTTAAATCAATTGTTTAATTCTTCAACAAACTCATGTTTCTATCGGTTATAATGTTCTAGTGCCGTTTTGTTTAGTATAATTACTATATATATATATATATATATATATATATATGTATATATATATATATATATATATATATATATGTATATATATATATATATATATGTATATATATATATGTATATATATATATATATATATATGTATATATATATATATATATATATGTATATATATATATATATATATATATGTATATATATATATATATGTATGTATATATATATATATATGTATATATATATATATATATGTATATATATATATATATATGTGTATATATATATATATATATATATATATATATATATATATATATATATATAGAGGAACTATATCCAAAACTTGAAAATCTGAACCTTGTAAAAAGTTGCTCAACGGCCCGCCCGAACCGTAATACCTACCGGGGTCGTCCTCGTACAAAATACAATTGCAAACACATGAGTGGAGTGGAGAAAATCCATCATCTGCCCGACGAGATGCGCACAGAACCAGACAGGAATTTGACTGAGACATATGTCTCAGGCAAATTGACTCAGTGGCGCGACCGCGCGACCACCCGGTCACGGAGTCAATGGTCGCGGATTCGATCCCCGCATCCGAATAACCGTCTGGTAACCCCGCTAATCCGCATTGGGCAAGCGTGGTGGGTTAATGTCCGTTCCTCCAGAAATGGAGAGGCCCGTGCTCAGCAGTGGGACATATATGGGCTGTGTAAAAAAAAATATACAGCGAAATAAATTATATACACGACTGAATAACAGACAGCGAAATTTACGATCTGTATTAATCTTGGTTTGCTAAGCCTATAAAATATAAATATAAAACGAATCTTCACATATAATAAATTTAATTCACAACTTTCCAAGCATATCTGTCAACATTATTTTACGACCATTTTAAATTTCGTATCAAAAAGTTACGGTCGAAATAGCCCCGTGGCTTCTCGGAATCGTTAAGTGCAGATAAGATTCCCACCGGAACAATTTGAGCCACTAGCTTTTACGTTTCTACCCACGTTATGGACTTCCGTTTTGAGTGCTCCAAAGTGCTGGCGTCGCGTTATATTTTTTATACGAGTAACTTACTTTTTGTTTTTTTTTTACAACCCCCATATGTCCCACACCTGTAGTGGTAGAGCCACGCTGCAGACGATTACTTTATCGAGAATGGCATATTATTTGTCTGTAGCATGAATGGGCCGGCTCGCCCGGGGAAGTACCACACTACCGTAGAAAACCAGTCTGTGGTAGCTTAGCTACCGCGCTTCGTCAGGTGAGCGAGTGAGTTTTTTTTTTTATGGGATAGGAGGGCCAAGGAGCAAGCGTGTCACCTGATGGAAAGCAATCAACGCCGCCCACGGGCAACCGCGACACCGCAGGAGTCGCGGAAGCGTTGCCGGCCTTTTAGGTATGTATAGGCTTGTTTTTTGAAGGTTCCAATGTCGTAACGGTTCGGAAAGACCGCCGAGGGTAGCTGATTCCACAAACTGGTGGTTGTGGGTTGAATTTCGATATCGGGATAAATATATATAGAGATGCCAAAAAGTACCTGCAACTCGTTTTGAATTTGGATGACTTACCATTCCATCTTGATTAAACAAGGTGGGTCTTTTCCTCCAAAAATAAATTGAAATTTCCCAGCAGTGAAACATATAATTAATAATTAAAAAGCCTTTAACCCTTCTTTGCATGATTTTTTCTTTATTGGTGAAATAAATCAAGGTGACATAATTCATGTTCAAAATTGAAGGAAAAATGGTTAAAAAAATCTTAGTATATATTTATAATATAAATTTAGTAAAAAACCATATGATAGAAATTACCATTATCATGCAAAGTAAGATCATTGGCTTAGTACTAAATAGAAATAAAAGAGGATATCATTAGATATATTTTATTCTTTATGATAATTAACTAAACAATTATTATTTTTACTACAAGAAATTGTAAAATATAATATAATAAAATAAAATACGTTTATTGCAATTACAACAAATAGTGGAATGATAACTTCAAGCTCGTTTTAGTGATAGTGACACTTGCTTATTTTTGACAGCTATGTTTTTTTTTATGCAATGGACATTAAAAAGGTATCCAGACACGATCAACTTGAAGTAAACTTGTTCTTTTATATAATTTTTGGGCATTCAGTGTTATGATGGAAATTTCCACCCTTATGCAAAGAAGGATTAAATTCAAAATTATTACTTGTAAGAAAAGGCTGGCATCGCTTTCGTACTCGTGCGGTGTCGCGGATGTCTACAGACGCCATTGATTAATTTCCATCAACTGACACACTTGCTCATTTGCCCTCCTATACTATAAAAAAAGAGCTTGACAAAAAATAATTAATTTATTGTAGTTTAGTCTAATTTAATTTAAACCTATTTAGTATCAAGACTATTTGAGATTCTTTCATTTATTTATAGGTTTATGAATTTTCTTATTTAATAAAGTTATTTTATAAGTGCTTAATTAGGTAGTTACTTAGTCTACAAGTATCCCTCCGCAGATGAAGGCCTCATCCAAAGATGTCCTCTTGGGTTTCTTACACTTTTTTATGGGATAGGAAGGCAAACGTGCAGGCGTGTTACCTGATGGAAAGCCTTTAAGGAAAGTGTTTTTATAGGAGGGGGAGCGGAAGGAAGGAGGAGAGAGGGAGAGAGGGAGGATTGAGCTTCCGGAACTCAATCTTGAATACTGTAGTCATTTGGTTTCATAATCAAATGTTCTTCAACTTTAGGTTGGCCTATTTTGGCATTCAAATCGTCCAAAAAGTGGAACATAATATATAGGCAATAAAAAATTCCCAAAGACAAGCAATGCATCTTAAATACACCTGCTTTTGTTGACGTCCATAGATGGGTTTAATTAATTACCATAGAGCTACCCGCTGGCAAGATTGCTTTCAACTTCTATTAAGAAGAAACTTTGTTAAAGCTATTAAGATTTGCGTCAAAGAACAATGTAATATTTATATGTAAATTTATTAAAACTTAAATTCTTCAAAGATTTATTCTATTCAACGTAGATAACTCGGTAAGTTACACCATTCGTTACTAAACTTTACTACGCAGAGACAGACAATAGCTATAGAGATTTTAGGTATTTTTAAGTACTTTTGAATCAAATTTGGATTTATATATATATATATATATATATATATATATATATATATATATATATATATATATATATATATATATATATACACACATACACATAAATATAGTTTAACCATGACTTTGAAAGTTTTCTCTATGATTGTTATATAATCTTATGATATCCTAGTAAAAGCGTAAGAATTGAAATATGAATATCACAGTCTGAACACACAAATAAAATAAAATTAAATAAAATAAATACATGGGCACCTTTACCATTTTCAACCTTAAGTACTACTTTCAAACAAAGAATATCGACCCATAACCAAATGTAGATATGGTCGAATGTTCCTTGTTTGAAGGTAGTCGTTATGGTCGAAAACCTAAATCTGCCACAAAAGGCTCGCCATACAAACACACCCAAACCCTCTTCTACTATTTATTCTTTTATTCTCAATCATACTTTATTACTTCTTTGTCCCTAATATTTTATAAACTCACAGTTCGTACTATTTAAATTCTATACAATAAGGGATCTGCTGTGTGTGAGTGGTCCCATGCATGAGTGTACCAGAATAACTGCAAACAGTTTCGTTGTTACTTAGTGGTAGAGCCATGCTGTAGAGGAATACTTTGTCTAGAATGGCATATTATTTGTCTGTAGCATGATTGGGCCGGCTCGCCCGGGGAAGTACCAAACTCCCGCAGACAACTACCAGGAGTCTGAGTGGTAGCTTAGCTACCGCGCTTCATCCGGTGAGCGGCTGAGTTCCGGAGGCCCAATCCCCCTCCTCCTTCCTCCTCTCTCTCCTTTTCCAACCTCCCATAATGACAGTTTCCTTAAAGGCCGGCAACGCTTCTCCACTACCTATGGTACTGCGGATGTCTATAGGCGGCGTTGATTGCTTTACATCAGGTGACACGCCTGCTCGTTTGCCTTCCTATCTCATAAAAAAAGACAGATAAGTGACGAGGCAGTCACATCTGCCCCCTTAAATATTACCAAGTAACGGTCACGACTGCTCTACGAAGAGCGTAACTCTCTTTCGGAAGACTTTTCGTTCTGCAGCTTGAAGTTTATTCTCTTCCTTTAGCGTTAGTGTCCAAGCCTCACAGACATACGTTAGAATAGGCCGAATAATCGTATTATAAATTCGGAGTTTCGTTTAGAGGCTATATTTTTTTGTACGGCTCTAAATATTTAATGTATCCTTTGTATACATTACAGAATACAGCACGTATACGTTTTACAGCGCGATACAACAGAGTACGTGTGAATGGAATAAACTTGTACGAGGTGTGTCTTTATATTCCTTTCATACGAGCTTGATCGCGATAAACTTTGTTATTTACATTTCACGGTGGAGACTCATCTATGATAACAAAACAAACTTCATTTATATGATAAAATGCGGATACTATAGTAGTAATAACCTTTAGTTCATGTAAAAAAAAATAACATTCATTTATGTAAAAACTAGCTTTCGCCCGAGGCTTCGCTCGCGTGGAATTTGGTCTGCCACATTAAGTTTCGTGACAGATCATTTTAAATAAATATATTTTTCTTTTTACTTAATTTATGGTTCACAATTTTGGTCATAGTGGCTTGCTGTCGCGCACTTTTATTTAGAACTATTCAAGACAAACAATCCTACGGTACATCATCTTTGTGTAACTCCAATGGTTTAGGCAGCGTACGCCAAGATAGCTTTCAGAGGCCAAATTTTTTCCGACTAAATGACATGTATCGTTATATTACGACCAAAATTACATTAAATCATTACAAATTGTAGCCTATATGTTATTCCGATGTATAACCTATATTACTGTAAAGTTTCATCTAAATCCGTCCAGTGGCTTTTTGTGAAAGACTAACAAACTTACATCCATACTCACAAACTGTCGTATTTATAACATTAGTAGGATATGATATGACGTCAGTCTTTCTAAATTAATATAATGTCAGTTATTGCAATATAACATAACTCCTTGTAAAAAAATATATTGACAATTATTATTCTCTATATATATAAAAATCGAAATCTATTTTATTAATTTCGCTAAAACTCAAAAACGGCTCGATAGATTTGAATATATTTAATTTTATTTTGTTCGCTCTAATACGTGGAAGGTTAACGAATAAAAATATAAGGAAAACATAATAAAAACAGCTTGAAAAATGAAAAATGTATTTTCTTCCTTTGACTTCCAATTACTTTCAGCAGATGTCGTTCATGACGGCTTTATGGTCTAACGGACGTGTTGTTGTTATACAAAACTGTCATTTCGTTTGTGCGATTTGGAAATGTATTGCATATCTAAGTATTGACATACTAGGAGAGGATAAATATACAAGAGAAACATAAATTGTGGGTGAAATGAAGTTCAATCAATATACATTTATATCGAAGTGTATACATTTATACAGAAGTATATTAAGAAGTGAAGTGAATACATACATTTATATCATCCTATTTCGCATAGAGGTAGACAGAGACCACATATCTTCATCTGCTACGATCTTGGCACAATTTCATTGCTTCCTCCACACTCATCCATCTTTTCATCGTAGCGAAACGGCTTCCCGTTAGTTGCTCGCCCTCGTGGAAATCAGAACGTGACGGATGGCGAACCACGTCGCCGTCATTTTTTAACCAAATTAGTTTTAATAAAATTCGTCGTAGTGATTCCCACGAGCCGCACTAGAGGATGGAGGTCAAGTCCAGCAGAGCCCCGCATGCTGAGGTAAGGCACTATAGTACCCGGGGGATCCCGATCCCGGGACGGTCGGCACGGCAGACCGTGGATTGGCGGAGAGCAAGGGAATATTATATATATATATATATATATATATATATATATATATATATATATATATATATATATATATATATATATATATATATATATATATATATATATATATATATATATATATATATATATATATATATATATATATATATATATATATATATATATATATATATATATATATATATATATATATTCACGCCTATCCCCGCAGGGGTTAGCAAAGACCACAGAGCTCCATCCGCTATCATTCATCGCAGCGAAACGGCTCTCAATTGGTCGCTTTTCGCCCTCGTGAGAATCAGGACGTGACGGGTGGCGAACCACGTCGCCGTCATTTTTCAACAAATTAGGTATATTAAATTCGTCTTAGTGAATCTCACGAGTCGCAAGGGAGGATGGAGGTCAGCCCCAGCAGAGCCCCGCATGCTGAGGTAAGACACCATAGTACCCGGGGGAGCCCGATCCCGGGACAGTCGGCACGCTTGTGACTAGGCTCGCCCCTAGCCATGCATCCATTGGCACGGCAGACCGTGGAAAGGAGGAAGGGAAAGGATAAAGAAGAAAGGAAAGGGCAGGAAAGGAAATACGAATTAGGGGGTTACCAGACTCGGAATAAATATTTATAAATCCATATATATATTTATTCCGATGCGGGAATCGATCCCGCGACCATTGACTCCGTGGGCGGAGGGCCGCGCCACTGAGCCAATCGGTCGGCAAGGGAAAAGGATACAGAAGAAAAAAAAGGGTAGGGTACAGGAAAGATAGATTTAGACAGGATAATAGGGATATGATACTACCGCAACGGAAGACAAGGAGTGATAGGATAGTAGCTCGGGAGGCTGGGATCGCGTACCCGTGTATCAAAACCTTAATTACCGAGCAGACGTGTACGCAAAGATATTTCCTGACTAAGAATATTGCTAAAAATACTACGTAGTATTATTCAGGCATTTTCATTGTACTGTAATTTAGAACTCCTGGAAAGTATGAGTCATGAGATAGATATACGAGAAAATTATGCTAATATTTATTTTGATAGCTTGCCAGTCTCGCATATATATTGTTGCTTAAATTGCATTCACAACAAAATTTAAACGCGTCTGAGTACCTCGCTCTATCTGTACGGCAATATATATTCGGTAAATGTTCAATTTATGCCTATGAGTTATTTCGATATCACCGTAGTCGAACAATAAAATTTGCAATTACTGAAGCGCTCCTTTACAAAGAACAGTGAATTTTACATGTATGCATCATAAGGTAATCTATAGCCCATACTTGTCTCCGTGTAAAGCACGGACCATCATATTTCTAGAGATATGCCCGTCAACTCACCATGGTTTTTCAGGCCGGATGGGTGAGACATTTAGACTCGGATTGAATAGTTGTAAGCCATATATGTATGTATATAGACGAAAGAAAAGCGAAAACGTAGTAAACCGCAAAATGAAAACTTAATGTTTTTGCTTTTTTGCGTCGTAGGCCGGCTTTGCGTTCAATTTTATTATATATATATATATATATATATATATATATATATATATATATATATATATATATATATATATATATATATATATATATATATATATATATCATATATATATATATAGATATTTTTACATAATATGTTCATCAATGCAAAGTTATGTCGATCAGAAAAATTTACATCTGCCAAAAAGATCAAGCTAACGTGTACAGGGTATAGTTTTCATGAATTAATGTTATTTGTCCATTTTATCTCCATTTACACGTCTCCGGACAAATGTAAGTCACGCAAAAATATCATGACAATTGTTATAAATATACATCTGCGTGTATCCCTTTGTTAAGTGTCTTTTTATGATAATCTCTCGAGACAGAACACAATTCTTCATTTATGGCTGGAATCAAGATTTAGTTCAAATCATGTAATTTGGTTTATGTTGTATTTTCTTCAGCGTTTTATTATATTTTGTCATATAAGAGATGATTTCTTTATGAATGTCGTCATAAACGAATTAACTAGGAGAAGAACACTAGAAGTAAAATGGTACACGTATTTAAATGTAAAGTAAATCTTATTCTTTATTTCTTTTCTACAGTCCATATATGTCGAAATGCTGGGAACGGCTACTGGGAACTGCTCTTCATTTCTGAAGCAATAGACGTTACATCCTCCACGCTTGTTCAAGGCGATTAGCGTGGTATTCGTTATTATATGCGTGATTCTACCACTTTGAATATATCTTCAAAGTAGTAGAGTCATGCCGCAGACGAATACTTTGTCAAGAATGGCATATTCTTTGTCTGTAACACCAAATGGACCAGCTCGTCCGAAGAAGTACTACACTCCCGCACAATACCGGCGTCTAAAAGGCAGCTTAGCTACCGTGCTTCGCCTGGTGAGCTGTTGAGTTCCGGAGGCACCCCCCTCCCCTCCCCCCTTCCCACTCCCCCGTCCTCTCCCCCATAATGACACTTCCTAAAAGGCAACGCTTCCGCACTGCCTATGGCACTGGGGATTTCCATGGATGGCGTTAATTGATTTCCATCAGGTGACACGTCTGCTCGTTTGCCTTCGTATCCCATAAAAAAATATATATTCTGCTGATCATTATTTATACGCTCTATATGTTAAGTAATAAAATATTGATGTGGAAGAAGAATTTTATGATGATTCGATCTGAAATGCATGTGCAGAATTTATGCGCTTGGAACATTTTGCTTAGACACCTCTAGGGAATAGTCGACGGCGAGTATGAATAAATCTGTATTACGAAATCTACATACCTGTACCGCTATACTGCAAGCAGTGCATTCGAGAAGGATGTATTCACGCTTAATTTATAACAAGATTCCCATAGAACTTATATACCGTATTACATCGAATATAGGCCCCACTGATTATAAGACGCATCCTATTCATTTCAAGCTAGAAAAAAAATACCTCGAATTAAATATTTATATATATATATATATATATATATATATATATATATATATATATATATATATATATATATATATATATATATATATATATATATATATATATATATATATATATATATATATATATATATATATATAAAGTATAATCTACTTCAGTTTAGTTACGCAAGTTCTTAGTGAGTCTTTAGTTCTTTATCGTCTTTAGTTTAGAGTCTATAGTCAGTTCTTTAATTACCTTGCTAAGGTCCGCGAAAAGACAAATTAGCAAAATAATATTTTAATATATGTATACCAGTTTACACATGACACCACTTTTCAACAACGTCTATTAGAATTAATATCACTATTTATTCATCTTCTGCAATAGACAAAACTTAATATGACTTAAAGCGCCATCTGTTGGTGAAATGATGTAAGAATAATGTTGATTTATATGAAATAATTATAATAATTGTAATTGATGTTAAATAAATTATTTAGAATTATGTAAAATTCATATAAATATGTATGTATCTCAAATATTTAACTACATTTTAAGAAGGATATTCAAGTAGATCTATTTTAATACTTATTATTTATCGTCTGCGTTCGCCTTCTCAATTTTGTGTACAAAAACAGAAATTCAGTCGGGTCGAGATTTATCTTAATTCCAACCATCGTCGCCGATATGTACATAACTATCCAGATGCGGAAATCGAACACGCTACCATTGATTTCTTAACTAATAACTCTGCCAATGACTGGCTAATTGGCGAAGTTAGTTGTTACGGTACAGTTAGTACGGTTACTATCATTATATATCATATATACATCATCATAATAACCAGCCTGCGGCAGTCCCCTGCTGGACATAGGCCTCCCCCAAGAAGCGCCACCTAGTTTCTTCCAGTCGCCCTGCGCAGATCGTCGCACCATCTAGCTGCGGGGCGTCCCACACTACGTTTACCGAGACGCGGTCTCCACTCCAGCACTCGTTTGTTCCAACGATTGTCGGATCTCCGACAAACGTGACCAGCCCATTACCACTTTAGTTTGCTAATTCGAAAGGTTATGTCGGTAACTCTACCAGAGGAACTCCGAGCATAGCTCTCTCCATAGCTCTCTGAGCGACTCTTTGCTTGTAAAGCAGACGGATTGTCAGCGTCCACGTTTTTCGCGCCGTACTAGGTATACAAGTCATCAAATTAAGATTACTAATTGTAAATTTCAATTCAATAAATTTCAACACTATACGTTTATTTTTATCCCTAGATAATTAAATCACACAAATGACTACAAAAGGTTTTTTAATTCTGGAAAAGGTTTTAAGCTTTGACTAAAATATTGAAAAATAAAGATTAAATTTGAATGCCTACGTTTCGTCTATTGAAATTATAATCAAAGCGTACACTCTTATAATGGGGATTGTATAATGGAATACTTGAAAAATTATATAAGTATATTATTAAAGAATTAAAAATTTTATCACATAAAAATTAATATTTCAAAGAAAAAGTCTATCTTTATTATTATACTGAATACTAAAACTAGGATATACTATACTACTCCAATACTAATCTTTCAATATAATCCTTGAATAATCTTTTACGTAATACCCACTCCGTCACATCAAAGAAGTAGTTATTGGCTATCGGGGTTAATTCCCCAAGACCCAGACTTCCCCTCCAGGGCCTTCTGCGCCTCTGGTCTGTGGAAATACGCTCTTTTGGCTTGATGTCGGATGGAGTTTTTATTATGCTTAATAAAGCTTTCCATCGGGTGACACGCTTGCTCGTTTGCCTTCCTATCCCATAAAAAATTCTATTCAAGCTTTAAACAAAAGGGAATACACATATTTTTTTATTAAATTCGTTTTAGTACGTAGACTCTACGGAAGACAACAGTTAAGTGACTTAACAGTTGTTTTCCGTAGAGTCTACTATACCTGATGAAAGGTGGAAAAGTGGTAGTATGTGTTTGGTGTTGTGTATAGTGGTCGGTAGGTGGAGATTTGCTGACGGCTGTTATTTGGTAAGATTTATTTTAAGTTCCCTGTAAATCCACTTCATCCAGCAGGAAAACACACATTATTAATTTTCTATTGTTGTTTGCTTGTCGCGGATCTAAGCTAAGTAAAAGTTTTGACTGTCCACATAGTAATGAATTTTCGCAAAGTAACGCCTGATCCATTGATTAATCATCTTAAGAAATGCAGTAATTTTTAAACTTTTTCAGATAGGTATCAAAATAAAACAACAGAGCACGTAAATCTCTGATAGATTTCTATTGATGCGAATTCAATGGCAGTAAACTGGGTAAGTTTGGTCATTTGCTGGGAAAGTTTGTTTTGGAGGAAACGGAGCGAGAACAATATTATTTATTTTAGTGCCAATTAAATCCGGTATGACTTGGGGAGTTCGTAAAAGTTTCGCTTTGCGATTGGGGTGGATTTTTGGAAGGATAGATGGATAGTATTTAACATATTTGTGTCTCTCAACTGTCAAACTTCTGAAAAGCTTAGAGAGATTTCCCGATAGGCTCGATCTTTAATCTGTACGCAGAAATGTAATAATTATTATGCATCGATATGCACACAAGCGAAAACAAGTGTAAGTGACGTAGATGTTAAAAAAAATATGGTGTTTTGGAATCAGAAATAAATCCTGTGTGGAATAGTCTGAATCTCACAGCTCTACCACCAATACGAAAATTTGTACAGCCAAGAAAGAGTGATGACGGGTAGTTCAACCTCTAGCCGCGCACTTTCACCACATTAGGTTCCATCCCCATCGCCTGGAAGGCTGGCCGTCAACCACCGTCCGTTTTAATAGCAGTTTTCTGCCATTTCATGCATATCGATGCAAAAAGCGAAAACGTAGTAAGCCGCACAACAAAAATTTACGACCAGAGCCAAAACAACATAATAAGATATTTAAAAAAATTGTATGTCGTTGTAAAATTGTTCCTATTGGTCGTATAGCTGTGAAATTCAGACCATTCCGCATAGGATTTTTTTCTGATTCCAAAACACCATAATTTTTTTGACATCTATATCGTTTACAGCGTTTTCGCTTGTGTGCATACCAATACATAATAATTATTAATATATTGATTATTAAACCACGGGGATCGACTATTGACTCCGTATCGATCATCTCTAACACTACTGATGGTTGTATGCAGAGCTCAGTTTACACACTAGGCCCGAGTCTAGGGCGCCGTGGCATAAGGAGGCACCCCGCACCGGCGAAATTCGCAAGTTCGCAAATATATATATATATATATATATATATATATATATATATATATATATATATATATATATATATATATATATATATATATATATATATATATATATATATATATATATATATATATGGTCGTATGCATTATATGCGTGTGTGTGTGTGCGTGTGCGTGTGTGTGTATTTGATATTATGTTTCCATTACATTATTTATAAAATATAAAAACTATTAATTTTGTCCTATGCCTTTTCAATTATTTTATGGAGAGGGGGCTTAGGGCACTCGTTTTCGTAAACTATTCGTATGCATTACTAAACTACACTGTCATCCACACATATACGTTTTATAATGCAATTTGTGCAACACGATACACGCCAGTCGAATAAACACGTACGAGACGCCGCTAAATTTCTTTCTTACAACCACGATCGCAGGGATAAACTGTATTATTTACATTTCAAAGCAGAAAGACTTTTGTAGATCTATTTATTTATTTACTATTTTAGATATTTATGTGTCCTATTATTGTTATTATAAAGATTTCATACATTTGTCCCCTTTTACAGGGCGCCGCAATATTGCGAATGTCCAATTAGAATTAGCTAATAATAACCAAACATCAATTATTTATTATTTGATAAACGAATTCGTTAATGTCTAATATTATTACCAATATATAAATATATATTTATATATTGGTAATAATATTATAAACAAGGATTCATGAAACATAGAATACGATGACTTTATATTCGCCGCAACCGCACGTGTCGCTAAGTCGATACGTGCCGCGCACCTGTCGCATTGCAACACCCCACACTACTGATACGTAGCTTACTGAATGTGGCTTAACATTTAAACACCGCCAGTTAACTTTAAACTGAAATAACGATTAGTAAATTAATATATCAGCTTGTACAGGAATGTCAAATGGAAATAATGTCTTGCAAGGAAAAAGTTACCAATGAAGTATTGAACGCGATTGAAGAGAAACATTTAAACACACTGAAAATAGAAGTACAAGATTAAAGACAGAAGAGTAACTGTATTTTAGCATTTGCTTCGTGGTTAGCCACCCGTCACGTCCTGATTTCCATGAGGGTGAGAAGCGACTACCGGAGAGTCGTTTCGCTACGATGACTGTGAGAGGAAGGATGTATGAAAAGATGGATGAGTGTGGAGGAAGTAAGGAAGGTGTACCGGGATCGTAGCGGATGGAGATCCGTGGTCACTGCCTACGAGAAACAGGCGTGACATATGTGACATATGGCGTATGTATGTACACAATTTAATTTCAAACAGAAGGAGAACTTGATGGAAGAAAGAAAAGAGAAAGCTCAAGACGACATTTTAAGTAAATAATTTTTTTATATTAACTGACAGCTTAATTTTTTCAGCGTTGAAGTTGTCTTGGCGGGATATTTAGATTCAGTTTAAGTTGATTTTATATGGGGAGTGTCTCGAGGAATTGTACGGAATAATTCCGGCCGCTTAATTCCACGACTACTAGAGAAAAAGCCAAACTAAGATCGGACTGGAAACATTTACTGAACCAGGATAAGGCCCACCCGCGGCTGTAATGCCTTGATGATGATGATAACTTCCATTACCACACAATTCGTCACAAAGAATAGTTTCATCCCACCCATCTATGAGTATGAGTAGTAGTATATATATGGATTTAAGAGTATGTGTCCGTATATGTGTCCGTATATGTGTCCGTATATGTGTCCGTATATGTGTATGTGTCCGTATCAATGTCACCACTCTGGTCCACGATCTGACCACGTTGGTTCTTGTTGAAAACTAGCGCCAATTGTTCCAATAGAACGCCTGGGATTAGAACAAGAACCATTTTATGACACTTGTTATATTAAAATTATTTCCTTCTTAGTAATTATAATATTATTCCTTCCTTATTCGTATATTATAATATTATTAAGGCACTAATTTCAGCTATTTTAAACAAAAGGTGTCATGAATAAAGTTTTTTCTATTTCTATTTACTTCTAGATTAATTGCGGTCCAGTGCGGTACGTTTATGCAGAAACTTCTTTCCATGCATCACTACCCTGTGAAACCTTTATATTAACCTTATTACGTTTAACCTTACACCTTACTTTTAGTGGTGCTTATACGACATTGAAACCATTAAAAACAAACCTACATATTTCTCACAGGCCAGCAACTATTCCGCAATGCCTATGGCATTACGGATGTCTACGGTCAGCGTTGATTGCTATTCATCATGTGACACAAATGCTCGTTTGCATTCCTATCATGTAAAAAGAATAAGGAGTAAATACCTGTAAGCTATAGATATATAATATTTTTAAGGACCAATTGGCTCAGTGGCGGAGCCCTCCGCTCGCGAAGTCAATGGTCGCGGGTTCAATCTTCGCATCGGAATAAATGTATGTATATTTATTCCAAGTCTCGTAACCCCGCTAATCCGCACTGGATAAGCGTGGTGGATTAACGACTGTTTCTCCAGAAATGGAGAGTCCTGTGCTCAGTGGGACATATATGGGCTGTTAAAAGAAAATAGATATGTTTATTGTGATGCGGGAATCGAATCCGCGACCATTGACACCAAGAGCGGAAGCTTCACGATAGACCCAAGTAGATAAACAAATTTATTTAAATGAATAAAGGTATAAAAAGTGGATTTTGCGGCAACATGTCCGTAGAACGCCAGGTCAGACCCCGGACAGTATCATAAATGGATTACGATCTATATTTTTGGGGTTAAAGCAGTATTACTTTCCTGTCTACCAAATTCATGGTTCGTTAAATATAATATAAAACAGCTTGGGAACATATTACCGAGTTCACGCTGAGCGTTTATTTATTACACTGAAGTTGAAAATAAATCATTAAAAATGCAAGCAAATCAAGTTAAAATCGACGTAGTAAACCGAAAAATGAAAACATACCAACAGAACTAAAAAATCTCTTAAGATATTTGAAAAATTGTATGTGATCACTGAAAAACAGTCAGTTTCAACGCTGTACAAAATTTTCAATTGGTCATAGAGATGTGTGAGTCAGACCATTCAACGCAGTATTTATTTCTAATCCCGAAATGCATTAAAAAATTTTTGGTATCTGTGTCATTCACAGTGTTTCGCTTTTTTGCGTGGGTCCCACTACAGAACATGGCCGGCCCATTTCTTTTGAATGTCATCCGATGCGGCCATGAAAGAAAATACCAGTAAATGGGTAGTAACGTCTACCTGAGAATAAAAATCAATGTGTGATGCCCAGTATGGCATAGTTGAAATTACTGCTCTAACCCTCAAAATTTGAGGGAGGCCTGTAATTACCACCAATAAGCCGGGACCGGTCACTGCCAAGTTTCCCCGATGTATGTGTGAACATACATGTTCTTTTGATATTCTTCTTTGCTATTGATATACGTTCAGCATTGTGGCTTAGGTATACATAAAGCCCATAAAATAAGAATATAATCAAACGCATAGGTTTTTCCATATTTAAATATACTTATATAGACGAACAATAGCGAAACAGTAGTAAACCGCAAAATGAAAACTTTTAAGATTTCTGAAAAAATTGTATCTTGTATCACTCAAAAACAGTCAGTTTCAACGCTATACAAAATTTTGTCACTTGGTCGTAGAGCTGAGACTCAGATTAACCGACGCAGTTTTTTCGTAATCTCGACATGCAATGAAATTTTTGTGTCATTTACAGTATTTTCGCTTCTGCGTATATATATGTGTGTGTGTGTGTATGTGTGTGTGTGTCGTTCAACGCTAGTTATGATTTAATAACAATATATAACTATAAATTACCCATAAGGCTATTTCTTCGTTATAAATATACATGCGAATAAAATAAAAATAAATTAACTTATTTTTCGTTTCATAACTTTCGCATTTCACACTATACCAGGAGAATTCCTCGAGGAAGAAACAATAACTTAATAATTTTCATAAACATAAATCTCCCTTTATCCTTTGGTTAAGTGTCATTTTATTATAATCTATTGGGACGTAGGATACGATTTGTCATTCCAGGCCGAAACGGAGATAAAGACGAAGAGTAGTACTTGGAGGTCGTGAAATTATATTTTGCTTACAAAATAATTTTCATAAACCTCATTTCGTTTTGGTACAGGTAATAAATTAACAACTGTCAGCTTTATATAAAATCCACCAATCCACGGTCTGCTGTGCCAATGGATGCGTGGCTAGGGGCGAGCCTAGTCGTAAGCGTGCCGACCGTCCCGGGGTCGGGCTTCCCCGGGGACTATGGTGCCTTACCTCAGCATGCAGGGCTCTCCTGGGGCTGACCTCCATCCTCCCTTGCGGCTCGTGGGATTCACTAAGACGAATTTAATATACCTAATTTGTCGAAAATGACGGCGACGTGGTTCGCCACCCGTCACGTCCTGATTCTCACGAGGGAGAAAAGCGACTAATGACGAGACGACCGTTTCGCTGCGATGAATGGCCGCGGATGGAGTTCTGTGGTTTCTTCCAAGCCCTACGGGGGATAGGTGTGAATATATATAAAACAAAAAGAAAAAAAATTATATAAAATAAAATATAAAGAGATAGACGAATGAGTTTTACCTGGTTATCTGATAGTGCTACCACGACTCATGAACATCAGATTAGTCACCTACTTTTAGGTAAGGAAGTAAATCATTAGAGGAAAAGAGAAAGTAACGAGCAGAAAAAGAAGTAACGGAAGAGGAAAAACAGGAAGGCGAAGAGTAAGTAAAGGAAGGGGTAAGAGATAATTAAACCAATTTAAACTATGAATTTTATTAATGGAGTCAGGCGTTACTTTGCGGAAATCCATCACTATGTGAACAGTCGAAAGTTTAACTTAGCTAAGATACGCGACAAGCAAAACAATAACAGAAAATTAATAATATGTGGAACTTAAACCAAAAGCTTACCGAAAATCGGCCATCAATTCTCCACCCACCAACCACTATACACAACACCAAACACTATTGTGTGTATGTAAACTATGAATATTGTTGATGTATATATTTTTATTAAATACATTAAATTCCAATCCATAGTTATGATATTTAATATACGTAATATACATGTATATATGTATGGAAAATAAATATTTATAAATAAACAAATAATTTTTTTCTTTGACGTATAATAATTGAATTTAATAACTGAACATCGAGTTTAATTCGCAAGGAAACACAAATCGCAGCGATATTATCAGTCTGAAACGAAACAAATCTTCCGGAGCAGTTTAATTGTCGCATATCGACCGCACTGTATAATTAATGGCCGAAGATAGCAGCGGCACGACACGAATTATGAAATATAGCAACCCTTTCACAGAACTAGGATATTATGTTTGACGCGTTGCCTTTATTTATGTGTCTCCAAACGGACTTGTGCGAACTGAGAGTAAACGTACGAAAGTTAATATAAGCGGACAACTCTAGCGTGTCTTCTCATATATCTTATTCCCTGACACGTGCGAATAGGTCTTGGAGATATATCTCAATATATTCATTCTATTTTCTTAAGAATACATATATTTTTTTTGTATATATTATTTATATTCTCAGAGGTTGTGGAGTATCTTTGCCTAGCCGCCTGTCCGGTAATTATGGTATTGGCACACGGGTACGCGAGCTCGGACTACCGAACTATATATCATATCCCTATCATCCTGTCTAAATCCATCTTTTCTTTTCTCTGAGTTTTCCTTTTTTCTCTATCCTTTTCCTTTCCTCTCGGCCGATCCACGTTCTGCCAAGCCAGGATGCGTGGCTAGGAGCGAGCTTAGTTGTAAGCGTGCCGACCGTCCCGGGATCAGGCTCCCCGGTCACTGTAGTGCCTTACCTTAGTATGCGGGGCTCTTCTGGGGCTGACCTCCATCCTCCTTTGCGGCTCGTTGGATTCACTATGACGAATTGAAATAAACCTAATTTGTTAAAAGATTACGGTGACGTGGTTCGAACTCGTCACGTCCTGATGTCATTGCATTTATAAATATTTATTCCGAGTCTGGTAACCCCCCCAATCTGCATTTCCTTTCCTGCCCTTTCCTTTCCCTTCCTCTCCGCCAATCCATGGTCTGCCGTGCCAATGGATGCGTGGCTAGGGGCGAGCCTAGTCGAAAGCGTGCCGATCGTCCCGGTATCGGGACTATGGTGCCTTACCTCAGCATGCAGGGTTCTGCTCCATCCTCCCTTGCGACTCGTGGGATTTATTAAGACGAATTTAATATACCTAATTCGTTGAAAAATGTCGGCGACGTGGTTCGCCACCCGCACGTCCTGATTCTCACGAGGGCGAAAAGCGACTAATGGAGAGCCGTTTCGTTGCAATTAATGGTAGCGGATGGAGCTCTGTGGTCTCTGCCAATCCCTGCAGGGGATAGGCGTGAATATATAAAAAAAATTTTTACAGATATCTTTAACAAATTTTTGGTTTATGTATAAAAAAAATAGTGAAATTTTTAAAAGTCTACTACCAGACTTTTATTTTGCGGTTTACTACGGTTTCGCTTACTTGCGACAATTATATCCTTTATTTATAAGATCAACATTATATATTACTTTGGATTAATACTGTCCATTCTCCCAGATATAAGAAAACTCAGTGGACAATAGTGGTATATATCTACATATATTGATGCCGGTGAGCTAATGAGATCATAATCATCAACAGCCTGCGGCAGTCCACTGCTGGACGTAGGCCTCCTCCAAGAAACGCCACCTAGCCCAAAGTTCGGCTTCACGCGTCCAATTTCTATCAGCTACTTATCGTCTTACTACAATAGTTGCATCCGAAATATGCCTTATATAGATAGTCTATATCTAGTAATCGCAGGATCTTCCTCTGCTTTCTGCTTCACGTCTTAATTGTTTTAATTCTTTATTTGCTAATAAAACACACTAATATTGCCTTTTACTAATTAAATACAAGAATATGAACATATAAAGCATGCGTTTTAATACATTAAACAGGTTTTGAATTTATAATTCGCATGAAAAAGTTTACTAAAATCAGTTTTAATGCCTTCAATTGAAAAACCTCGGTTGAGGGTATTTCAAACGAAGAAAATGATTTGTCAATGTCCCTGTCCATTGAAAACTCTTTTCAAAAGTCGTTACCACGTACCATACGACCAAATGACCCAATGTGTAATTTGACGGGCCCTAAATATATTATGAATAAAAAATAAATGTTATGAATAAGAAATAAAAATTAGCGTGAAAGAAATAAAAGAGTTTTTATTTGTATAAGGAAAATAAAAGTTCGAATCACAATTGCGGGAAAGAGGTGAAAAACTCATAAAGCATCGACAATAGCGCTCGACATATTTTCTCACAAAGAATTCCGTCTTTTATGTCACAAACACATACACACACATAAAAGTACAAGTTGAAATGAATCGTACGTACACAAATATCATCCTCACAAATGAGTATTTCGAACAAGTCGACTCTATTACATGGGCCGACAAAATTCGTGGAGGAAGGCGAAAAAAGTCACAGACAACAGCAATGACATTTATCTAATTACGGGATCGCGATAAGGGCGCATGAGGGGATTCTGGGGGGATGTTTCGGGAGGGGAGAGGGGTGGAGCTTTTGAAAGCTGTCCCGCAGTTGGCTTGTGGTTCTCGAGTTGTATGGAAGTTCGCGTAGTCGATTTTAGATGCCTGCTTACGACTCGATTTAAACAGAACTTATTCGTCGGTGCAACTTGCAAATATTCGAAAAACAGATTATATGGCTTCTGTGTGTGGATTTTCGTAATTGTTGTGTTTTGAATAATGGATGAATAGGCAGAATAGATTATGTGAAACGAACGCAAAATATTGTATTTTGTGTGCTACGAATGTTTAGTTACTTCTCAAAATGACAGTTCTTCTAGTTTTTGGACTTTTTATAGGTAAGAAAACTTTTGAAAATTAGTTTCCTTTTTTTTGTAACATTTAAGAAGATTATCTGGATATTATTATGGCATTTTTTAGTTTTATTTATGAATAATTATAGTAAAAAATTAAAACATCATATAGTAATATTAATCATGAATTATTGCGTTGGTATGTTTATCTTGATGATATAATTGTAATATATTTTTTTAAATCATGTAACTGTAATTAACTCTTAAAAATACGATTTTAATATTTTATTATAATTAATCAAATGGAAATAATGAATACTATGTCACAAATATTAATTAAAAGCTAAAATATTATGCGATCTGTGACATAATTTTCATATATTTATTTTTCTTTATAACAGATTTTTTAACTTTCTTTCCCCGAAATAATTCAGGAATATATTTTTTGCGATTAATAGAAAATAACATATTTTGCATTTAAAAAGTATAAAAAAAAGGCTTGTTATAAAAAACAAAATAAGAGATTTTAATTCACTATTAAATCTCTATTATTTTTTATTAAACACGACAACATTTTTATAAATGTTTTGTAATTTAAAATTTTACTATGTTTAGCTAATTATTTTATTTTATTTTATTATTCAAATTATACCAACAAAGAATATACAAAAAGTAATATAAATTTACATCCTCTTAAACAATAATGACAACTGGTAAATTATATCATAATAATAGTGAAAGAAGTATTAATCACTTCTTGTGTAACACACTAATATATATTATATATAGTATTTTCGAAGACAGCAATGTCCTTGAATATACATAAATATGTTACATAAATCCATTTCATTTCTGTGACTTATATAAAAAGAAATATATAATCGAATATATAACAATACACTTAATGTTATATAACGATATACGAAATATATATCAGATTGACGATTAATTTATTTATAAATGTTTATATTTTCATTTCGTCTTCTCAAATAAATGAAAATACTTTTTATGCGCCCGATATAAGGAATTTAATTTCCGATTTTCCATCAATCTCTTTAATAATGTATCAATAATTGTTCCATGACTTTTCTCTAAGTTAGAAAACAGACGGTAAACCCTCTTCCCTATTAAAAAAAACTCAATGTATATTCACTATTTGTATGCTATAACTATATAGTCAAGACAGGGTATCCATTGTCAGGAAACCAGCTCTTTATAAGAGCACCTGACTTCCGATGAGTAAGAACCATTTTGTGGCACATTTTTTTTTCGTTTTTCTTCTCTATTGTTGAATTTAATTTTTGTTTAGTTATTTAGCTTTTAATTACATACATACATATCTTCACGCCTGTTTCCCGTAGGAGTAGGCAGAGACCACAGATCTCCATCTGCTAAGATCTCGGCTTGCTTCCTCCACATTCATCACTCTCATCACGCAAGCTTGTCGGTTAAGTTTACTCTTGACTTGACCTTTCGTAAAAACTTCGGCAACTTGGTCAAGGTGGTTTTAACTATATTTTCATATAGAAGTGATCGATAAATTAGCTAACGGATCGAATAATCCACCGTCACCCACGAATATCTGCAAAGCTAGGTGATACTGCATGATGTATTGTTTATCTTAAGTAAGGATAATAAAGATAAGAATAATGGAAGTGGAAGAATACTTTAAAGAGAGAGAGGAAGAAGGAAGTAATGGGAGAGAGCAAAAAATAAAGGACGGAGAAAGGAAGTATGCCTCCTGATCACTACACTCAGCGTATTAAATGTGGTAACACAGTAAAAGGGTAGTAAGTGTGTATCATTTTCCCGGTAGAGCCAACCCATTTGTACTCCCATGACAGTCACTATTTTCTTTTTCAAAGCCACACTTACCTTAACTAGACATGTGATAGTAAGACATACATATATACAACATTTATCCCGATGTGGGGATCGAATCCACGACAACTGGCTCCGTAGGCTGCAGCTCTACCAATGAGCTAATTATTCGTTGGTCATCAATAAAAATCTATTATATATTATATTTTTAAACTAACTAAATTATAAATTTGTCTGAGATTCAAATCATATTCTACAATACATTGAGCAACCTATCGGTTTCACAGATATACATAGTCATAGTTATATAGCTGTCCTGGAATAGGGAACGTCATAACACGGCAGAAGGAACGACTTTTTGGAACAAATTCTCTACTTAAAGCGGTTTTGTATCTCCAGTTTTATCAGGATGCGGAACTCGAGTAATTTCGCCCGCGGCCCTCGCTTTGTACCTTGTTCAGGGGAATGTTTCATTTATAATAGGGTACGAATACATGCTTTTCCATTTTAGAACTAACGCTCAACATTGTTCATTGTGCTTTTCCGTTGTGGGAGAAAAACCAAAACATCATCATCGGTAGAGCTGTAGTGGCACGATTGTGATAGTATTATAGCTTAGTAGCATGATAATTTGACCTGGGAAGAACTAGACTCTCATAACTACCAGGTTTTACACGGTGAATGCAAGGATCTGGAGGCCCAATTCTTTTCTCTTTCTTTTATTTCCTTCCCCTCCAATTATTGTCACCCTTATGCTTAAAATAGTCATAATATGTATATAGCCCAAGTTAAAAGTAAAAACTTGGATCAGAGATTCCCAAACTATTTTGCGCAAGAGACCCCTTTTCCAAAATGAACTTATCCCTCAGACCCCACAATCTTCTTAATATTTATCAATTTAATATTTACCAATTTAATATTTACCAAATTAATATTTACCAATTTAATTTTTACCAATTTAATATTTACCAATTTAATATTTACCAATTTATTATTTACCAATTTAATATTTACCAATTTATTATTTACCAATTTAAAAATTTTGCGTTTCGTGTTAATTTTCGATCTCAAAGAGTCGATTTTGACCACTTTGGGAATCCCTGGCTCGGATGATCTTACTTCCCTGGCACAATGATCTAAAGTGTATCTTGGCCTCCAATAAGAGAAGTCACCATGACCATGATGTTGGACTGCCTCTCGCCAATTGACTGTCCGAAATACGCACAGGTCATCAATCATTGCGTCGCTCCATTGACACGATCCGAACGATATTGCTACTGGTATGCCCTGTTAGTCGCACGTTCCTCTCACTTCATCTCCAGGTCAACGGAGTGTATGCGCCTTTGTTTCTCCGATTTTGTTGACATTGGCTGCTTACTTAGACTTACAACTTATATCTGCTCTCCGTTTTGGACCGAGGATCTTTCGTAGGGTTATCTAATTCTATCTATTTATTACAAAGTGAATATTGCAATATTTTATATAATATATAATATAGGATTTTGGCTAAATAACTTAGTGTTTTATCGATATTTAAGCGCATTGTGAAAACTTACAGTTGAATTACGTTCTGAAAACAAGTGCAAAAGAACTTTAGCGGTGCAACTGACAGTTTTTATAAATGAACAAGAAAGTTTTTTCTTTGAATAATTTATTGCACTAGGTTTTCTTTATTGCTCGAAAGCTCTTAAATATAACTTTATTCGCGGACAGTTCTGGATATAGTCTTAGCTAATAAAACTAATAAAACCATGACGATATCTTTTGAGTATATCCTAGAACAGGGAAACCCAAGTGCTATAACGTGCCAGCCGTACTGATACGCTGACACGGGATCTTTAGGGGGTTTTATCTTCGATATAGTGAAACTCTTTTACGTGAAGTCAATTTATTAATAAACTTTACATTTTATATTAATTATATTTTTATTAATTATTTATATTTTATCACAATCATAATTATATATTTAATGAATCACTTTACATTTTTTATTCAATATTAATCTTGAGCCCGGAAAGGTGACATGTCCCTCGAAAGACGTCAGGCAAACGAATCTTGTTTTTATATGTAACAATTCATTTCTTTCTATTTTAAAATAACGAATGTAAAAAAATTAAATAAGTTTTATTATATTTAATTGAAAATTTCAATACATTAGTGATACATTTATGAATGTATCACTACAGTATCACCTAGTAAAGTTAGTGCGCCGAAACAAATTTCTTAATGTACGCCCCGGATTAAAAAAGTTTAAGAACTACTGGTCTTAGAGATTAAATGTAGAGGATATTAAGTGCCTAAACTTGGCGTGCACTCCACGCTCTTTCTTCAGAAAGACAACAGTTTCCTCGAGAACAACAGTTTATTTGTCGCTCAACCTCTATGTGAATCGATAATATGTGTGTCCAGCTAAGGATTAACAAATGGCCGAGTCTAGAGAAGAAGTCATCCAAAGACACGTCTTGGATGATATGCGTACTTCTTAAACGGCATGCAATGAGCAACCTTACACTGTAGTTAAGGTAATAAAAACCAGCCTAGAGGTCTAATATATGTATCCTGTAAAAATGACCATGTTTCTTCGTCGTGTGGAAGCTGGAGGGAAAGAATTCTCAGTACGTGGACAACACTCACACCTCAAAAAGTTTGCTCCTTTCCACGCTCGCCCACCTGAGGGACGTCCGCTCCCACGCGAGATCCTGTCGAAACGCCCAAAAGCCACTGAAAACAGTGGCATCTAAGACCGGTGGGTGGTCGCCTCGTTGAGTTGCTGCGCGAGTAGTGGGGTTGTAAGAGCTTTACAAAAAATAACTATTTTAGTTTAATTTAATTTAATCTAACCCTACTTTATGTATGCTTCCTGCTTTTTCTTTTTTTCTCTATCCTTTTCCCTTCCTCTCCACCAAACCACGGTCTGCCGTGCCAGTGGATGTGTGGCTAGGGTCGAGCTTAGTCGCAAGGGTGCCGACCGTCCAGGGATCGGACTCCCTCGAGTACTATAGTGCCTTATCTCAGCATGCGGGACTCTGCTGGGTTAACTTCTATCCTCTCTTGCGGCTCGTGGGATTCACTATGATGAATTTTATTACAACTAATTTGTTAAAACATGACGACGACGTGGTTCGCCACCCGTCACGTCCTGATTCTCACGAGGGCGAAAAGCGACTTATAGAGAGCCGTTTTGCTTCGATGAATGGTAGTGGATGGAGCTCTGTGATCCCTGCGGGGGATAGGCGTGAATATATAAAAAAATTCTAATTTGTTAAAAATGACGGTGACCTGGTTCGCTACCCGTCACGTACTCTTTTCCACGTATGTCCACGAGGGCGAGAAGCGACTAACGGAGAGCTATTACGATAAATTTAAGAGAAAGGATGGATGAGTGTGGAGGAAGCAAGGAAGGTGTGTCGAGATAGTAGCGGATGGAGGTCTGTGCTCTCTGCCTCCCCTTACGGATAACGCGCGATAATGTGTATGTATATAAGTAAAAGTAGAAAAGAAAAAATATATTTTGTTTCTATATGAACCTTCGAAACATCGTTCGTGCTAAAAGCATATCAAATAACGCCGGAGAAGAAACGGGGTCCCATTTTGCACTCACTCACGAACGGCTTCCTCCGGGCTTATTAGGAACTATAAAGTTAAATAATGGGCTATTACTGTCCCACTGTAGCACAAAGGCGTCTGTTTGTGGGCGAAATTATATTACGGCCCGACAACAACAGAGTTGCGGTAAACTTAGCTTTCTCTTGAAGACCGATGAAAGTAATGCGGATATTAATGAAATACTTTTTTTTATGAAACTTAAAGGCAAACGAGTAGGCGTGTTACCTGATGGAAAGCAATCAACACCACCCATAGATATCCGCAGCGCCATAGGCAGTGCGGAAGCGTTGCGTACCTTTAAGAAAAGTGTCATTTTGGGAGTGGGAGTGGGAGGGGGAGGGGTAGAGGGTGGGCAGAGAGCGTTGGGCCTCCAGTACTCAACTGTTCACCGTACGAAGTATTCTCATTCCCCATTTTACCCTATGGCAAGGAGCTCACGACCGGTCAGTGTGGAAACTTCTTTGGGAAGGTTATTACTGGTTTTCATATGTTTTTCATAAAAGGAAAACATTGATCCAAGCTATCATAAAACCACATATAAAAGATTTTTATATAAGACAATATATTATTATTGATATTTTCCTCCTTTCAGTAAGACGATCTCGTTAAAATTGAAAGGCAAATAAGGTAGATGTTACACGTGTATATATATACATATAAATTATATTGTTTATATCGTGGATCCTGTTAAAATCAATTCACATTTGCCTTGACGAATTTCCCGGAAATTACTCGCAAATTATCCCCTATCCACATTCGAAATTTTCCAATATTAATTCTATTTTTCGTCTTGCTTTCCATCTTGTTAACTGGCAAACAACTTTTTGAATATATTGAAATGAAAACTCCTTTGGTCGTTTCTCTCATTAAATCCTTTTCATCGTTGGCCTTTTTTTTCAACCAGTGCGCCATTTGTTAAAACTGCGAATAATCTACATGCTCGGGTACAAAACTTTAGTTTATTTTACAATAAAAAAAACCTTTCTGGATCCAATGCCCTGCTTCCATCGTTGTCAATGGATTAAATATTCTCTACGACAGTGAATGTACCACAATTCACCTTATGTTTGGCTGGTGCACCAGGTCTTCTATCTAGGCATTTTTTCGGATCCTCCATGACCCATCCTCTCTTCTGGTTCTGCCTACAATCTTACGGAGAATTTTTCCCTCCGAATTATCTCCGAGCGGAGCAGAAAAACCGAAACTTTGTCCAGAACTCAACGGGCGAAGCGCGGTAGCTAAGCTACCATTCAGACGCCCGGTTTCCTGCGGGAGTGTAGTACTTCCCCGGGCGAGCCGGCCCATTCATGCTACAGACAAATAATATCCCATTATTGACAAAGTATTCGTCTGCAACGTGGCTGTACCACTTCAATATTATTTATATATAAAATAAATTTATTTTAAATATCAAATTACCACCACAATGTAAATCCATTGAATTCCCAAAGTAACCTATAGCCTTTCATATTAACAAATGGCAAAGGCTGAAAAAGGGCTGGTCACGTCTATCTAAGAACGGACAACCGTTGGAGACGAGTTTTGAGTGAATTTACTGTCCTTCTATCAAGTTGAATCTGATTTGTAGTTGTAATTAAACGAGTTTCTAAAGTCGGTGGTGGTAATCAGGTTAGAGTCTAGGAAACTTCTCACTAGGAGAGCCAATAACTAACTTTCCCCGTTTCGCACGAGTTGTTAGAACAAGTTACTCGTTTCTGCTTCGTGTATATGAACTATTTTAAAGTGTTTATCCCTCATTTTAACGTCTTATTTCATGTATTACTAGAACTGGCCCGATGAACTTCGTTTCACCTACAATTTATGTTCCCCTGGTATGTCAATACATAGGTATGCAATACTTTTTAAAATCGCACAAAAGAAACCACAATTTTGTATAATAACAACACATCCCGTTATACGATAATGCCGTCGCAAACGCCATCTATTGAAAGTAATTGGAAGTCAAAGGAAGAAAAAGAATTTTTCTTTTTCAAGCTGTTCTTGTATGTTTTCCCTTATTTTTTATTACTAATACGTAAATATTCCCTGTATTAGAGCGAACAAAATAAAAAAAATATATTGGAATCGGTTGAGACGTTTTTGAGTTTTAATGAGACTAACAATATATCTTTCTCTCTTTCCCTCTCTGTAGCAAGAGAACAGTGGATTAAAAAAGTCTGTTTACAACCTCACGGCGTAGATTTCTTTCTATCAATGGACTATTAATGTAAACTATACTTTTCTAGCTCGAGCTGCGGCTGTGAGGAGATTAGACAACTCCTCAGAACATTTGCCCTAATAAATTCAATATTGGCATTATCTGTACGCAGAGAGATGATACACCTCTGCGTCATATAATAGATGGAGCCTATCAGAAATATTAAGTAAACGTAGAAAAGTTTAGTCGAAGTTAGAGATCAGCATCAATAGAACATAGAATCGTGTAAGCAAAGAAAATGGGGCGAAGCATAATTAATGCTTGGAGAATTTTCTTTGAGTAAACACTTGAAGGGTAAACTTTAAATGACTTTATAATTAAAGCTCGTCGACATGTGTTCTCTGTTCGTCCTTACATTCAATCTTGAAACTTGCTCTCTTAAGAAATACTTTGATATAACTCAAGATTTCCCAGTAGACAATGAAGTTATACAAACGTGTTCCAAAATGAAAGAAGTAAAACTCTGTAGCTAATTCGTACTATACATAGATTAAATATATATATATATATATATATATATATATATATATATATATATATATATATATATATATATATATATATATATATATATATATATATATATATATATATATATATATGGCTCTCCGTTAGTCGCTTCTCGCCCTCGTAGGATCTCTATCGAATCTTATCTATATAATAACAACTAAACTGGTTCGAAACAGAATAGCTCACTTAGTAAGGATCGGTCTTAAGGCCTGAAGTGGAGTGTTCGTATCAAATATTCCTAAAAAGCTTTTTAATTTAAAATAAATATACAAATAAAGCCGCAGGTACATTTGGAACAAAGCCATATACGCTGATATTCTTACAGAAGAGGTTTGAAGGCATTCAAGCTTATTGGCGTCGAATTTAAATAATCTTAGCAAAGAAAAAGTTACTATTGAAGAAGTAATTAATAGACTTGAAAAGGTTGGCCGTGACAATTTTATTTTAATGTGTATGACCCGGTAAACTTTAGATTTGGCATGTACTTTGTGTAAGTTTGTGTTTGGGTATTGTATATAAGTCCGTTTATTAGTCAGTAGTCGTGCTAATTTTTTAATTTTAATACTTCTTCAAATACTCATATGCGAAAAATATGAATACGTGACATTTTATGAATATACGTATAGTTTTAAATGTACTTTTTCTGCTTTATAAAGTAATTAGTGAATAAATAAATGAAACGAGCGTTCACTCCGGGGGATTATTTTCTGTTTTATTTTGTCTTTATGAAAACGAAAGTTATTAAAACTTAGTTACGTTTTTATGTTGCTCCGGTACAAGCGCATACACATTTCTCAGTTAAAACTTAAAAAAATTAAATTTGGCATGTAATTTGTGTAAGTTTGTGTTTGGGTGTTGTATATAAGTCCGTTTATTATTTGAATATACTAGACAGCGACCAATTTGCTCAGTGGCCGGGCCCTCCGCCCGCGTAGACAATGGTCGCAGGTTCGATCCCCGCATCGGAATAAATAGCCGATAGATCACGAGATTATTGATATCGTTCTTTTTTATTTTTATTTATCTATTGTATTTCATTATAAGTATTAATAAGGCCTTTTCCCGCCAACTTACATCAGTGACTTTGTGATCTTCATAATCTTATATTATTATCAGTTGTAATGTTTAATTGTGGTGGTGTATTTTATTACAATACAGTTCGATAAAGACTTATAAGTGAAGTAATGTGAAATAAATGCATGTATCGTTACTTTTTAAGTTGACTGAAAAAGTACATAGAAGGTTTTGGTAGAATAGCCACCATTTTATCAAGACGTAACGTGATAAACTGACCAGTTATATTTCAAGAGATTTGATGTTATTCCATTTTACTTGACACTGGCATAATAGTCATGACTAATTGCCATCAAAGAAAATAAAAGGAAAGTATAAGTAATTCTATTGTAAAAATGTAGTCATGCTGTGCGCAAATCTTAAGAGTTATAGTCCGGGCGGTATCAAATTTATTTTGTATATTACTCTTTAAAATTGTAATTTAATTTTGGTCCTATTAAACAAATAAATATAGATCATACCCCTTGTCCCTTTGAAACTAAGATAGGGATGGCGAGTCAAGACTTTAAACTATTGTCCACGGAAATCAATTAGAAGTTCAAAAACAGATAATTTTTTGTTCTCTCAAATCTTCTTGTCATGCTCCACCATTCTTTAGAAGCAGCTTTGAAACAGGAATAGCTCATTAAGAGAGGCTCGGGCTTACGATCAGTACGTCTAGAGAACTTCTTTCTTTCCTTTCATAACAAAATGTACGAGTTTTATAAATATTTGTACCAATAGATGGCGCTGTATTGTAGTGAAGGAGGTAACGATATGCATATTCAAGTTAGGGAATTAATAAAGTTTGTTTGCGTTCCGAGAATTTGTTTTT